>VYZV01035716.1:9562-29570 GCA_013401275.1 Pandion haliaetus | reverse complement strand
GAGAGAGAGGTCGGGGGGGAAGGGGGCAACAGACAGAGAGCAATATGGGGGATTGGGAGGGGTGAGGGGTGAGACAATGGGTAGAGGTGGGGGGAGAGAGATAGAGAACTACCCTTGCGTACCAGTATGACAGCAACCGCAGTGATCCTCCGGTGATCCTCCAGTGATGGGCACGCACCTGCCTCCTCGTCTCTGTGACTGTTTCAGTTCCCCCCTGTCGGTTCACGCCTGTCGCGTCCCTCGCAGACTCCTGTAACTCCTGGTCTTGTGCGCAGGTGCCTTTGAGGGCAGTGGTGGTGAAGGTCCCTCGGGCAGCCCTGAGCCCCTTCCTCACATAAATGTTGTATGACCTCTGGCCATACGTGGTGAGCCGCCCTGCTCACCGCACCGGCACAGGGAACTGCACACCCCTGGCATGACCTCCGCGTCCTGTTGCTGAACCAGCTTCTCACCTGCGGGTCACCATTGCTGTGCAGGGCTTGTCTCACCACAATCTTTGAGACATTGTGTATACGTACTGGGGAAAATTAACTCATCTTGGGCTATTTCTTCTTCCCACTAAACATTCCAGACTGGCCCCTACAGTAAGATAAATGCCCAGTCCAAGGCACAGCTCATACAAGGGCTGGACCGCCGTACCAGACATACGTCGTGGCTTAACCTCAGCCGGCAACTAAGTCCCACACAGCCACTTGCCCACTCCCCCCTGGTGGGATGGGGAAGAAAATCAGAAAAGCAAAAGTGAGAAAATTTGTGGGTTGAGATAATGACAGTTTAATAAGTAAACCAAAAGCTGCACACACAAGCAAAGCAAAACAAGGATTCTATTCACTGCTTCCCATGGGCAGGCAGGTGTTCAGCCATCTCCAGGAAAGCAGGGCTCCATCACGCGTAACGGTTACTTAGGAAGACAAACGTCACCACTCCAAATGACCCGTCCCTTCTTTCTCCCAGCTTTATATGCTGAGCATGACATCATATGGTATGGAATAACCCTTTGGCCAGTTTGGGTCAGCTGCCCTGGCTGTGTTCCCTCCCAACTTCTTGTGCCCCTCCAGCCTTCTTGCTGGCTGGGCACGAGAAGCTGAAAACCCCTTGACTTACTATAAACACTACTTAGCAACAACCAAAAGCATCACTGTGTTAGCAACATGATTCTCACACTAAATCCAAACCCTAACACTACACCTGCTACTAGAAAGAAAATTAACTCTAGCCCAGCCGAAACCAGGACAGTATCCACCCCTTATTCTATACCATTTACATCATGCTCAGGTCCCATACTTTCCAACACATCCCAGTTAACCACCATCACCTTTCCTGTCCTTTGATACATATATACACACACAGAGGTATCATCCTTTAGTCTATGGGCCATCCCTATAAAACTTCTGTTGAGTTCATTCAGCCCATCACTTTGGGCTCCATCTGTCACAACAGCCTGTCTGGGCAGGAAGGGTGTTGTGAAGTCCGCTCAGTTGGCAGAGCAGGATCGGGCTTTGGTGCGGTGCGGTGGGTGCGTGACGTTGGGCGCAGCAGGAGTATGGTGTGTAACGTTGGACTGTTGCATGCTGAAGTCGGTTCTTGTCCCATCACTACTGCACTTCGCTTGGTTTTAGCAAAGGTCATTCTTTCTTAATCTAAGTGATTCTTACTGTAATACCATTGACATAGCACATAATAACTATAGTAAAGATAACACACAGTGGCAGGGATATATAGCAATTAATATCACACAATTTAAGTCATTGGCTATTCTCTAAAATAAACCCCCTTGAGGCACACATCAGACTTCCCCATCCTCCCACATCACCCCGCAAGTGCACTCAGGTCCTTGAGCAAAAGCAATCCCACAGATGGGTTTGCTTTTGCCTGAGGCAGGAGTGACCCAGGCTGCCAGCATATTTTTTATGTGCACAACAGGGACTTTATCACCTTCTATAGTATGTCAAATTTTTGATTAGGCAGGGCCAGCTCAATTAGCAGATCCCCTGGTGTTGACTAACCAGGTGGCTTTTGCTAAATGGGTGTCCCAATGTTTGAAAACTCCACCCACCATTGCTCTCAGGCTTACCTCAGACTCCAATACAGTCAGCTGTTGGGATCTGCCCGTCACTCCAGAAATACAGATGGGTTCTGCCCCTTTGGAACTTGATGGCATTGGAGTACCCTGTGCACCAGTGTCCACTAGTGCCTTGTACTCTCCTGTGGGTCTAATACGCCAGTCCATTGAATCCACACAGTCCAATAAACCCAGTTCTCTCTTTCCTCCACCTGGCTGGAGTCAGGGCACCTCTAATTCTGGTCAGAGTATTTGTTGCTCTCTTCATGCAAAAATGACTTAGAAGTCCCTTCATGAAGATCAGAAGTAAGATCAGCCCTTCTACTCTGTCTGGAAACTGGAGTGGCTTTTTTCATGGAAGAATCCCCTTTTGTGGTTATTTTTCTTTGCAACCCGTGTACCTGTGCATGCATGACCAAGGGAGGTTTTCCATCCCACTTCCTCATGTCCTCTCCCTGTTCATGCAGGTAAAACCACCAGGTACCCCACGGTGTGTCCCTTCTATGTTCTCTCTCTTGAGCAGAAGAACACTTACTCATAATAGATGAGCCACTGGTCCATACAGGTAGAGAGTAGGACTTTTCAATCAATTTTATCAGGTTTTTTTTACTTTTTGGACAGGTTTTCCACAGCCAGGATGCTGGCTTGTAGGGAGGAAGAGAGATTTTCCTCATGTTGCCAGAGTGCTTTCTGCATATCCCGCAGCTCACTCAGGGATAAGGATTGGGTGATTACCTCTGGTTCTGCCTCTTCCTCCTGTTCTTGTGATGATTTCTTCTTCTGTGTGTGGGCGACTGATACTGGCACGGACTAGTTCTCTGGTACAGCTGCACTGCCTATCGCAGCAGCTAGAGTAGCCGCAATGCCTGTCGCCAGGGTGGAGTAGCTGCGATATCTGTTGTGACGGTTCGAGTGAAATAACTGCAGTACATGTCGCAGCTGGTGGAGTATCTGCGGTACCTGTCCCAGCAGGTGGAGTAGCTGCAGTACATGTCGCAGCAGTTGGAGTAGCTGCGGTACGTGTCGCAGCAGCTGGAGTTGCTGCAGTACCTGTTGCAGCAGCTGGAAGAGCTGCGGTTCCTATCGCAGCAGCTGGAGTAGCTGCAGTAGCTGTTGCAGCACTTGGAACAGCTGCGGTACCTGTCGCAGCAGCTGGAATAGCTGCGGTAGCTGTCGCAGTGGGTGGAGTAACTGCGGTACCTGTCCCAGCAGCTCGAGTAGCTGCGGTATGTGTCACAGCACCTGAAGTAGCTGAGGTACCTATCCCAGCAGCTGGACTAGCTGCAGTACATGTCGCAGCAGTTGGAGTAGCTGCAGTACGTGTCGCAGCAGCTGGAAGAGCTGCGGTACTTATCACAGCAGTTGGAATAGAAGCGGTACCTGTCGCAGCAGCTGGAGTAGCTGTGGTACCTGTCGCAGCATCTGCGGTACCTGTCGCAGCAGTTGGAGTAGCTGCGGTACCTGTTGGAGCAGCTAGAATAGCTGCGGTGTGTGTCGCAGCAGTTGGAGTAGCTGCGGTACCTGTCGCAGCAGCTGCAGTACCTGTCGCAGCAGTTGGAGTAGCTGCGGTACCTGTCCCAGCAGATGGAATAGCTGCGGTGCCTGTCGCAGCAGCTGGAAAAGCAGTGGTGCCTAGTCGCAGCAGCTGGAGTAGTTGCAGTACTGTCGCAGTAGTTGGAGTAGCTGTGGTATCTGTGCCAGCAGGTGGAGTAGCTGAGGTACCTGTCGCAGCAGGTGAAGTAGCTGCGGTACATGTCGCAGCAGCTGGAGTAGCTGTGGTACCAGTCACAGCAACTGGAAGAGCTGCAGTGTGTGTCGCAGCAGCTGGCATAGCTGCGGTGCCTGTCGCAGCTGTTGGAGTAGCCAGGGTACCCGTCGCAGCAGCTGGAAGAGCTGTGGTACCTGTCCCACCAGCTGGAGTAGCTGCGGTACCTGTCCCAGCAGCTGGAGTAGCTGCGGTAGCTGTCGCAGCAGCTGGATTAGCTGCGGTACCAGTTGCAGCAGCTGGAGTAGCTGTGGTAGCTGTCGCAGCAGTTGGAGTAGCTGCGGTACCTGTCCCAAAAGGTGGAGTAGCTGTGGTATCCGTCCCAGCAGATGGAATAGCTGTGCTGCCTGTGGCAGGAATTGGAAGTGCTGTGGTGCCTGTCGCAGCAGCTGGAGTAGTCGCAGTAGCTATTGCAGTAGTTGGAGTAGCTGCGGTACCTGTCGCAGAAATTGGAGTAGCTGTGGTACCTGTCTTAGCAGGTGGAGTAGCTGCAGTAGCTGTCGCAGCAGCTGGAAGAGCTGCGGTACGTGTTGCGGCAGATGGAGTAGCTGCGGTATGCGTTGCAGCAGTTGGAATAGCTGCGGTACCTACAAGAGCAGCAGTAGTAGCTGCGGTACCTGTCCCAGCAACTGGAGTTGCTGCAGAACCTGTCGCAGCAGTTTGAGTAGCTGCAGTACATATTGCAGCAGCTGGAAGAGCTGTGGTGCCTGTTGGAGCAGTTGGAATAGCCGCGGTACCTTTCGCACCAGGTGGAGTAGCTGCGGTATCTGTCCCAGCAACTGCTGTAGCTGCAGTACATGTCGCAGCAGTTGGAGTAGCTGCGGTACCTGTCCCAGCAGCTGCAAGATCTGTGGTGCCTGTCCCAGCAGCTGGAGCAGCTGCAGTAGCTGTCGCAGTAGGTTGGAGTAGCTGCGGTACATGTCGCAGCAGCTGGAGTTGCTGCAGTACCTGTTGCAGCAGCTGGAGCAGCTGCGGTACCTGTCGCAGCAGATGGAATAGCCGCGGTAGCTGTCGCAGCAGCTGGTGTAGCTGCGGTAGCTGTCGCAGCAGTTGGAGTAGCTGCGGTACCTTTCCCAGCAGCTGGAATAGCTGTGGTATCTGTCACAGCAGGTGGAATAGCTGCCGTACCTGTTGCAGCTGCTGGAATAGCTGTGGTACCTGTCACAGCAGTTGGAGTAGCTGTGGTAGCTGTCGCAGCAGCTGGTGTAGCTGTGGTAGCTGTCGCAGCAGTTGGAGTAGTTGCGGTGTGTGTCGCAGCAGTTGGAGTAGCTGCGGTCCCTGTTGCAGCAGCTGGAGTTGCTGCGGTACCTGTCGCAGCTGCTGCAAGAGCTGCGGTAGCTGTCTCAGCAGTTGGAAAATCTGAGGTAGCTGTCGCAGCAGTTGGTGTAGGTGCGGTACCTGTCCCAGCAGGTGGCGTAGCTGTCGCAGCAGTTGGAGTAGCCGCGGTACCTGTCGGAGCAGTTGGAGTAGCTGTGGTGTGTGTCGCAGAAGTTGGAGTAGCTGCGGTCCCTGTTGCAGCAGCTGGAGTTGCTGCGGTAGCTGTCTCAGCAGTTGGAAAATCTGAGGTAGCTGTCGCAGCAGTTGGTGTAGGTGCGGTACCTGTCCCAGCAGGTGGCGTAGCTGTCGCAGCAGTTGGAGTAGCCGCGGTACCTGTCGCACCAGTTGGAGTAGCTGCGGTCTGTGTCGCAGCAGTTGGAGTAGCTGCGGTACCTGTCGCAGCAGTTGGAGTAGCTGCGGTGTGTGTCGCAGCAGTTGGAGTAGCTGCGGTACCTGTCGGAGCAGTTGGAGTAGCTGCGGTAGCTGTCGGAGCAGTTGGAATAGCTGCGGTACCTGTGCCAGCAGGTGGAGTTGCTGCGGTAGCTGTCGCAGCAGTTGGAGTAGCTGCGGTAGCTGTCGGAGCAGTTGGAATAGCTGCGGTACCTGTGCCAGCAGGTGGAGCTGCTGCAGTATCTGTCGCAGCAGTTGGAGCAGCTGCGGTACCTGGCGCAGCAGTTGGAATAGCCGCGGTAGCTGTTGCAGCAGGTGGAGTAGCCGCGGTACCTGTGGTAGCAGTTGGAGTAGCCGCGGTACCTGTTGCAGTAGTTGGAGTAGCTGCGGTACCTGTCGCAGTAGTTGGAGTAGCTGCGGTACCTGTCGCAGTAGTTGGAGTAGCTGCGGTGTGTGTCGCAGCAGTTGGTGTAGCTGCGGTACCTGCCGCAGCATCTGGAATAGCTGCGGTTCCTGTCATCCCATTCTCTCTCCCTTACTCCTGAAGGTGCTGCATAGTATCGAGCAGTGTTTGGTTGATACTGGCTAGGGCCCAGTTTAGTGTGGTAAACTGTGCCTCTTTGGAATAGCCACAGCATTTTACTTTCAAATCCTCTATTACTTTATCAGGGTCCTGTAGTTGTTTGGGAGTGAATTTCCAAACTGTTGGAGGTGAGAAGTTCTCTAGATATCTGCCTGTATTCTTCCTCATGCCATGCCACCCATGATTATCCAGCCTCAGGGCAGATCTCTGGGTGATGTTCTTAAACAGTTGTTTAACCTTAAACAAGACCTGGAACACATTCAGGAGACATAGCAATAGGAACAAACTGGTTTGAACACCCCGAGGACATTAAAAATTCTCAAACACTACTGCTATTTGCCTGGAGGAGAAGGTGAAGGTGAAGAACTGTCTCCCCAACAGATTAGTTCTCTGAGGAGAAAAGGTAAGAGGTGTAATTATTAGTAGTTTCTGATAGATGGCTCCCAAAGTACAGAGATGACAGCAACGCTCAGTACTAATACCAGATTAGTTTCACGACCAGCAATTCTATCATATCATAATCCAGGGTTACAAAGTACAACAAACAGCATGATAACTCTCGCGCCATTCCCACGGGTGACAAACAGAACAAAGAGTATAGACTGCAAGCAAGTATCACATAACGCAACTTTAAGAACAAGCGCACTAACTTTGAGAGCAAATAAATCAACTTTGTGACCAGCAACTACTGAAGCAATATAACGAATGCTTAGAACAGATTTGTTTTAACGCGTTCCAGTCAGATTTGCTTTTATCTCAACCCGTTGGGGCCCATGCTGGGCACCAAAAGTGGCTGGCATGATTTAACCCCAGCCAGCAACTACGCAGCATGCAGCTGCTCGCTTACTACTCCCCACCCAGTGGGATGGGGGAGAGAAAAAAAAGTAAAACTATAGGGTTGAGATAAAGACAGTTGAACAGGACAAAAAGGAACAGAATAATAACAATGATAATAACACCAATGATAGTGATGATGATGATGATGATGATAGTGATGATAATCATAATTGCAATACAGTAACAACAGTAAGAGAATTAGAAGACACAAACAAGTGATGTACAGTGCAATCGCTCACCACTCGCCGAACAATACTCAATCAGCTCCCAAGCAAGAATCCACCCTCCGTCCAACTCTCCCCAGGCTATGTGCTGGGCAGGATGTCACAGCGTATAGAATACCCCTTTGGCCAATTTGGGTCAGCTGCCCTGGCTGTGTCCCCTCCCAACTTCTTGTGCCCCTCCAGCCTTCTCACTGGCTGGGCATGATAAGCTGAAAAATCCTTGAATTCGGATAAGCACTACTTAGCAACAACTGAAAACATCAGTGTGTTATCAACACTCTTCTCATACTGAACCCAAAACATAGCACTCTACCAGCTACTAGGAAAACAATTAACTCTGTCCCAGCTGAAACCAGGACACTATTGTAATTTTATTATTGGCATATTGCTAATATGAATTGACAAGGTTTTTTTATAAGAAGATGTAAGCAATTCCTCCTCCCCAGTAGTTAAAATTTAATATAACAATAAAAATACCTGCTTTTTGTACTGTGTAAATTGATTCGATCATAATTCCACTCTTTCCTTATTATAACCAAGACATCCTGTGACTACATATTAATACCCAATCACTAATCCCTCTTTGATATTCTATTTTACTGCTGCACAGGATTAAAAAAAAGGGAGTGAGGAATGATTCCACACAGTGAAATCAGAGTGGGTGTGAATGACTTGACAGTAACACACTTGGTTTGAACAGGTACTTCTGTGACTCCTAAGACTTGTGAAATTTAATTGCTTCTAGTATGGTAGAGGCAGAATCCCTAGAAGAAAATGGCAGCACACACACACATGGGTTTGAAGCAAAAGAAATGTAATTTTCTACTCAAAGCAAAGCAAAATTATTGTGCAGAATATGTCCTTTTAGATGAATATCAAAGCTATCATCCCAAATGTCAAAAGTCATTAATAAACCCAAAATTTTGTATACAACATAGTGTCCAAATATCTGTATATAATATCTCAAGGGGTCTAAAAGCAAGGCATTTTACAAGCTCTGAAAAGTTATGTTTTCTTCAAAGATTGATTTATATATATGTTTATATATGTAATTAAATGTGTTTTTAACTTCAACTAAAGATGCAAGTAGTTCTGCTTTTTCATTGCGTCTCAATATAATCTACTTTTTTACAGCTCTTTTTGTGCTACAGGTAGCACTATATATTTGGTACAGAGAACAAAAGAGACGTAGCAGATTGTCAATGGCTATTTACTTTCCTTTGAAAGAAAGTCTTACTCTGACCAACATTGTTGGTCCAACTAAAATTTGGTTTTTACAAAGTAGTGAATCATGCAAACCCGTAACATAGCAGTCTCAAGCCTTTCTCCAATAGGACTTGGAATCTGAACATGTGTCCAGTAGAGGATAAACATCCATGAAAATTCCAATAAAACTGATTCAAACTTTGCATGTTGTAAAATTTATGCCTGCCAAATTACAAGATATTTATAAAACACTTATAAAATATTATTGTACTAATTCAGAAAATTTCTACGAAGTCATTCAGGTAAGTAGCCTGAGGTTTGAGTTCCTCAATTAAGCTTTTCTAACTTTTCTCTTTATTAGAATTCATTATAGCATAAATCTTTCTACTACATTAGCACACGGAAAAATGTCATGCAAGATTTTTTTTTTTTTAATCCAGGCTGCCTGTGATAGTAGAACCTGGTCTTAAGCTTTCCAAACAATGTAGATATTCACTCTGCAACAAACAGAAAAACCAGCCATTTAAGAGAAGAGAAAAATCCAAGTCAGTCCCAAGGCTCTACCAGTGAAATGGAAATAAAATGTGTTGCTGGTATGTATGGTTTTAGAGTACGTAAAATCTCCATGAAGAAACTCCCATTCTCTGCCATCTTCCTCTGTTGGAAAAATTACCTGCAGCATTCAACTGCAAAATGCTGTCAGATTTAAAAAGCCTTAATATTGTAAAGTCTGGCAGGCAGACATCAGTTACTACTAGGTGTTTTCAAAGTTGATTACATAACACCTTTAATGAGAAGTAGGAAAAGTGTACCAGGTAGCGTTTTCTAAAATAAAAACAAACCTTCTCTTGCTCCAAAACTGACAGCTTCCAACTTTCCCAGCCCTGAGATAAAATGGAGAATGCTAAACCAGAAAGAGGCAATTTCCCAGTTCAAATTTCTTAGTGCAGAAAGGGAAGGTACCTATGGAAGGTCCAAGCTTTTCTTCCTTCCACTTTTCCAGAACTCTAGTTAACTAGTGACCAGATTACTTTTTAGAACAGTGTGAAGGGCAGCCAACACAAAGGGAGTAAGCTGTGGCCTTATTCTTCAACCCAAAATCCAAACTGCCAAACTGTGTATAGCAAATGGGGAAGGGAAGGAGAAAATTTGACAGGATGAGGAGCAAAAGCTTAAGCTTCATCTTGATGAAAACCAGTCTAAGAACACTGCTAAATACAGGTATGTAAGCTTTTATCCCCCTTTGAAGTCACAGGTATTAAAAAGGCAACTAACATTCATGAGTTCTCAAATCTTCCCCTTTAGTTTTGTAAAAAAAACCCAACAAAAAAATCCCACACATACAAGGATGTTCAGCCTAAGATTTGATCTTCCAGGCAACTAACAGAGACTATGACTTCAGATTTTAAAACAGCACTTCTAAAATCATCTTCCATAAAATAAGAGCTGCTAGACGGGCACCCTTTCTTTATATGCCAAGTCTCAAAAGATACCAAAAAAGTTCTGTATTTCTATAAACACTGCAGCAGGCATCTGTGAACTCCGCTGATCTGCAGAAAATAACCCAAGGATTTTATCAGAACAAAAGCTGAACCTAAGCCAATAAATATTGAATACACTGCATAAAAAGGGAAGGTCCATGTAATATGTGAATTATTCCCACTCAAAGCACTAATAAAGCCTCCTTTAATATTGTGTGATCTTTTAGCACTATAAAAATACAGGTCCAGAAAGCGTGACTGATGAAAAAACTAGGTAGCTTGTTATGGCTAAACAGAAGATTAGAGTGACCTTGTTATGGTTAGCAGATACGTGGAAATGCATACAAGACTGCAGAAAAGAGAATAATGAAATGTTCAACAGATGTCTGAGCTTTATGAAAAAACACAGGAGTCCTGAACCAGTGTGACTTAGACTGGTGTCTGGGAAACCACATCACTGGAGATTTTTGGTAATATAACCAAACAATAAATGGATGACATATAGGTTATCCCATCCTGTATTAGGAGGATCAACAGGATGGCCTTCCTTCCAACTCACATCAAATCATGTGAAATGCAAAGCACAAAGAGCGGCAGAGATTAAGTAATTTCATTCTACTATATTCCAAAAGCTGAGATGCATTAGCATTAAGTGGGAAGATGTATATATATGTATTCTGTCATGGTGTAACAGGTATACACACTTTTAAACTATTGCCAACACAAAGCAGTACAGCAACCTGATTTATTATATGCAGATTCTTCTGCATTGTTGCTAAACAGTACACTGGTCCAAAATTACTAAAATACTTAAAAAACTATACATTATGTAAACAAAACATAAATAAGACAGCATAGTTCTTTGTACATATAGTTTAGTACAGATTGTTAGGAATTAATGAATATGTACAATTCTATACCATAGATTGCATTTTTACAATGCATAAATATATTTTTTACAGAAACAAAAAATAAATTTGACAAATAAAAAGGAGATATATACTGTCATAAACACACTGGCAAACAGTCCATACTGTAAGATGGAACATGTGCAAAAGGCTAGACTTCTCCAAACTAAACTGTTTAATGAATTCATTGGTCACTTCTGACCTTTTTACTGAAGGATTCTCTGAAAACTCCTCTTTGACAAGCTAAGTAAATTTTTCTTCTTCCTAAGCCCCACAGGTAAACAGGAAAGAACTGTAATCTTAAGTAATTTTGAGTAAATAAACTGTTTCAAACAATGCAAGAAATTATTCTTTAGTTACAACTTCCAAAGTCAGAAGAATGCCCCAAAATTTCGAAGTGGCTCATTTGCGGTAAATTCAGGATGCAGCTTTGTCAAGCTTATCAAGGCAAGATGACTGAGATGCAGGGAAGACAGTGGTAGGATTTCTGCTTGTGGACACAACAGGAGGCAGTGATGAAGACAGGGAGGAAACTTTGGATGCTGGAGTATTTATAGCATTCAAAATGGCTCCCTCTGGACTGACCAACAGTTTTTTGATAGAAGTGTCTAAGCGAAACACTGAAGTGTTGCTCGGTATATGAGAGTTCAGAGGATGAATGGCAGAAACCACAGAAGACGCAGCTACAACATTAACAGGAGATTTTACCACTGAAGACAGAGACAGTGGCACTGCAGACAGTGGAGTACATGAGCTACCCGGAGTACTAAATATCTGGGGTGTTGCATGTACAATGGGTAAAGCATCTGCAGACCCAAAAGAGTTCACAATTTTTGTAGAGCTTTTCAAACAATGTTTTGATACTTGCCAATTTAATGAATTACTTGGTGCTAGCATGATTTTTGAGGTTATTGAATTAACAATTTGTACACCTTGAGCCTCTTGACCTTGGTTAATAGTTAGAGGAGGAGTCTGTTTTGTATTACAAGAGAGAAGAAGAACATGGCTGCCAGCTCCAAGGCCTTGTGGCGGAACAATGAAACGAGTACCATTAATCATTATCTGAGTTCCAGGTGCCAAAGGCATACAGGTGTTAATGACTAGTTTCTGTTGAATGCAAGGTTCATTCAGCTGACCTCCTCCTTTGCTTGTTACAGTTGGTGAAGCTGCAGACATCTGAACAGCAGAAGCGCAAGTGCAAGCATGACTTTGTCCCTCTGTACTGGGAGGCACCTGCTGGCATTGTAGGGAAGAAAAACTGGGAAAACTAATGACTTTACCTGTATTTGGTGATGGAGAGGGCAACACACTCTGAGGTTTGTGAACAACTGCATTACTTGGCAGAGCAGCTGAAACTCCTGATGATTGAAACTGAAGCAGTGTGGGCAACTGGCTTTTTGGTACTGAAGGAGGAGCTGCAACTGCTGCCAATTGAGGAACTGTATGTAACACTTTGTGGGGGCTGGCTACAGATCCAGGCAAGCTAATCACTGGAAATTGCAAAGCAGATGCTAAGTTTTGAGGAGATACTGTTGGTTGTGTTGTTGAAATCAGCACAGATGAAGCAAGATGTCCTGTTTTCACAGTTGATATACCCACAGTGTTTCCAATATTTGATGTACACAGTCCATTACCCAGAATTGGCCTTACTCTTGAGAGATCATTTCCACCAATCAAGACAGCAGGCTGTGTCCCAGTGTAAGTCCCACTTGATGTTACTGAAAGAGTTTCTACACAAGCATTTGCTGTTGTTACTATAAAGGCATTTTCAGCTTTTGGTGCAACACATACAGCTTCATTAACTGACACAGCACTTTGACTCACAAAACTTGGAACAGGAAGCAAAGTACTAGTACTTGTCAAAGATAGCGCCATGCCCACGCTCTTTTTGTCTTCTCCCTTAGAAATGCCAGAGTGCAACATACACACTGGTGGAGCCTGTTGTGCATTGCCTTTAGTATTTACAATGGTTTGACCTATATTTAGTCCAATTTTCACATCTTTTACTTGAGCAATAGTTGGTGATGAATGTATTTTTATTGGTGCTCCTACTGTAGATGGGATCAGAACCAACTGTGGTTGCTCTGTGGCACTAACAAAGGTTTTGCTTAGGGAAGAAGGAAGGTTATGTTTCAATGACTCTGGAACTAGACTGGTGGTTGATGGGCCATTGGCAATTTGTGTGTTAATAAAAACCAACTTCTGAGCATTAATACCAGGGGATGCCAGAGAGGGTATAATACTGACTTCTGATGCCCCACAGGGTGATAAAATAGGTGGATTTGTAACTAATGTAAGTTTCTGAACTGGAGTACGGCTGATTAAATCGCCATTTGTTGCTGAATTAGACTCAGATTGTATAACATGATTTGTTGTAGTTTTAGTATCACCTTGTTGCTGTACAGAAGAATCTGGAGTTATGACAGTGTTATTTTGTCCAGTGCTAGTCACACTAACAGGACTGTTTGGAGTTGCTGACATCAAACTGCTAACTAATGATATGGAGGATAAAGAAGGAGAGGACACATAGGAGTTCTCCATTACTTGACCCAAAGTGCCCCCAACAACAGGCTGCTGTAATGTGAATTTGATATTCTTCTCCACTGCCTGGGTAAAATCAGCTGGGAAAGCTGGAATGTTAACAGAAGAAGCTGTTGAGGGGGCAAACGCAGAAAGACATGATTGTCCAATATGTGGGAGACCAGAGATCGCTGTTGCTACAGAGGGAAGAGTAGAGCATGGTAAGGCTGTAGTTTTTGGCACAAAAATGGCCTGAAGTTGAGGTGCATATGTGAAAACTGAACTAGAAGATAAACTACTAGGTGAAATCTGGTCTGGATTTGTTCGCACTTTAACAATTCCTGTGTTCCCACCTCGTGTCGTGACCAGAATAGATTGTGATTCTCTTACACACATGGTCTTCAGCTCTTGCCTAGTTTCAAAGGAGTCAGCTGTCTGCTGGGATGCAAGACTATGACAGGCAGAAGCAGTGTTTGTAGACCCATTTAATACTGTTGCTGGTATCACAGACTGGCTAGCTGTGGAAAGAGTAGGTGAAGTCAAAGACACAGGAAATGTGGCGGTTGAAACTGTAGTCTTGATTTGCTCAGTTTCAGTTTGGCTCACCTTAATTGTTGATGATGGTAAGTTACCTGCTGAAGTTACAGCGGGCAGGGATTGTGTAGTGTTCGTGGGACCAGTCTCTTGTGATGAATGGGTAATATTCTTGTTAAAAACTGTACTAGGTGACTGAGTGGTAGCATTTGCAGGGCCTGTTACCAGAAGAGGTGTTAAAGAAACACTGACATTTGATATTTCTGGTAAAGTTGTACAGTGCAGCTCAGATGATTTTTGTTGCAGTGACTGAATGTCCTTGGACACAATTTTTCCTTCCTTCTGCTGAATAAGAAAATTCTTAGGTAAAATAAGAACTTGTTGCATGACTTTTTCTCCAGTTTTAGGGTCAATCACAGGTTGCATTTGAATTTTCAGAGAGCTGTTGTGAAGGTTTATTGGTACACAGTAGCCATTTGGCATTTTGTATACCATTTGTAAAGGAGTCTTTGAACTGGTCTGGCAGGGCAATACTGGTTTTATCAGTGATGATTCCAAAGGTGATAAAACTGGCTTTTCAGGAGTAGTTGCATTTATGCCAGGGGGAGGTGACAGTTGATTTGTTAAGGTCACTTTGTTCCCAGTATTCTTGGCAAGCAAGGCTTGGATGGGTTTGGTCCCTTTCAGAAAGTTTGATACTGATGTTGCAGTATCTGTCAAGGAAAACGATTCTGCAGTTGACCTTTCAAATTGTTTCAGCTCAGTCAAACAACTATCTGGCTGCAGGCTACTTTCTGAACTCTGGACCACCGCCTCATTACGGCTCAGCTTAGCTTTCTTCCTTGGTGAAAGCTCATTAGTGCTTTGATCCAGACAACTATTTTGCTTGGACTGTCGTTTAACACATTTCAGCAGTGTCTTCTGTATTTCTTTAGAAGTTGATTCTTTTTTCAGAATTCTGTTTTTTCCTGCAGGTAAATTCATCTCTAATAGTTTCATTTCATCTGCAAGGATATTAAAACAGAAACTGTGTTTTATACATTTGCAACTAATACCTCTATATAACAATTTTATGGTGTCTAGCTAAAGGCAAAATGCTATTTTGCAAGTGTAAGGATATGTGGAAGGAGAATTATCTGCTTCTTTAAGGGCATCTGGTCAAGAACCTTTTTCAATGCGAAAAGGGGGTAATAAGGAAAGGAGGAAGTCATAAACAAGAACATACAGGGACACAAACCCGACCAGCATGGGAGACAGTGAAGAAAACCAAACCTGGTCATTCACACTAATTGATGAAGGATGTGAGAATGTTTATTCCAGCAAGGTTACCTTGAGGGAAAAAGGAAGAAGCCAGGAAAAAAATATACAGAGACATAGATTGAACAAAACAAACATGGAGACAATGACAAGAAACATCCTCACCAACCACACCAATTGATGGGCTATGAAGAAACTGCAGGCGCCCCTTCCAGGAAGATCAACCTGGACTTTGCAACTGATATGATCATAAACCAGGGGGTATCCTGGACACTGGGCTGGGACGCGTGAAGGAATCAGTAGAGCTGTACAAGCCCATGAAGGGATGTGCAGAGGAAGGAGGAGCTGCAGGGACAGAGCAGGAAGTCACAGCCTATGTGCCTGGTGCCGGCTGCTGGGAGGCGATTATCTGTATCTTCCCCAAATCCAGTGTGCATGGGGGCAGCATGTGTGTATTCACTGGCAAACTTCAAGCTGGACTAGCTGGTGAGCAGGAGGCCTGGGGTCTGGGCTGGCATATCAAGTGGACTTTTGAGTGTGGGGTGCCTCTGGGACAAGGGTGTGAGTGCCACGTTTCACACTGAGCACTGAGTTGGACCAGCCAGCAAGCAGGGGATGCATGAACTGGATAAGAGGGCCCAGGATGCAGGCAGGGGTGACGGGTAGACAGAAAGGCTGTGCACTGAGGTTTTCAGGCTGCAGGGGGGGCCTCTGTGAGGACAGGCCAGGAGCTGCCCTGTGCCAGACACAGCTGGCTCCAAACCAGATCCACTGCAGGACACACCTGAGCGTGTCAGCGAAGATGGTGATGCTGTGCAGAAGACTGTGACAGAGAGGGGTGAGGAAAAAATGGAGAAGCAACCCTGTAGACACCAAGGTCAGTGAAGGAGGGGAAAGAGGTGTTTCAGGCACTGCAATGGATTCCCTTGCAACCTGTGAAGACCATGGTGATGCAGGCTGACCCCCTCCCATGGAGGACTAAGCTGGAGCAGCTATCTACACTGCAGCCTGTTGAGGACCCCATTCCACAGCAGGTGAATACGCTCTGAAGGAAGCTGCAGCCCATGGAGAGCCCACACTGGTGCAGGCTCCTGACAGGAACTGTGCCTTATGGCAGACTCACACTGGAGCAGTTTGTGAAGGACTGTATCCCATGGGAGGGACCCCACGCTGCAGGTCAAAAGCATGAGGAAGAAGCAGCAGAGACAAAGTGTTACAAACGGACCTCAACCCCCAATCTGCATCTGTCCTGTGCCACTCGACCGGGGAGGAGGTAGAAGAATTGGGAATGCAGTTCAGCCTGGAGACAAGGTGGAGATGAGGCAGGGGGGGAAGGTGTTTTAGGTTTTGTCTTTGTTTCTCAGCATCCTACTCTATTTTTAATTGGCAATAAATCAAATTAATTTTCCCCAAATGAGTCTGTTTTGCCTGTGACAGTAACTGGTGAGTGCTCTCCTTCTTTGTATCTTGACTCATGAGGTTTCCCATCTTATTTTCTCTCCCTGTCCTGTTAAGGAAGGGGAGTGACAGAGTGGCTGGCTAGACATCTGGCAGCCAGCCAAGGTCAAACCACCATAAACATAAATTCCGAGCAGGCCTACTATGTTATCACAGAAATAGTTAATCACAAAAATGGCAAAAACCAGCATTAATCACAATTTTCATCTTGGTCATGTCTGCCCTCTTCTAGTCTACATCCATCAGACGTGCACCACAAGCTATTTCAATATTATCACAGTACTAGTTAGGGTAAAAAGTAGGACACAGGCTCAAATGGAAAAATTAAGCTCCTGCATCAACTTGATTCAGCTCCTGAATCAAGTTCAAGCTATAAAATTCCAGTAAATGCTTACCAATGTCTGGGTGATCTTTTTTGGGAACTTCGGCATGTTGTATAGGCTCTGAAGATTTACTGCATACTACTGCAAAAGAATCTTTGCCAGAATCAACTTCACTTTCATCATTGCTCCACAATTCTCTGGTAAATTTATCATGGTCTGGATGTCTTTTAAAGTCATCATAGTCCTTCTTCAATCTAGACCTTGAAAATAACAAAACTAACCTTACTAAAGAACTACACTGTTTTTAACATTTTTTTATTTGTATTGCTGCCACAGAAAAAGTTGGTATAGAATTAATTGCCTGTGCCCTTCAAAACATTTCAGGGTAGCTCTGTCTGCAAATCTCTGAAACCCAGAAAATGTGAAGTGACAGGGATGTCCTTTTCCTCACCAAAACTGAAATCTATGTCATTAATTCCCCCCACAGTAGACAAAAAGACTGAGTCAAATATGACCACCACTGTTTTACTGCATCCATCTTCTGTTTCTTCCTTCATCTTGCATTGTGACAGATGTGCCTGTATGGACTTGAGTATTAACTGTAACAAGTCTACTCTTCCCTCTGAAGGCAACCCCAACTACAGAATTAAGTAAATACTGTTTTTCTTAAATGCATCATGTTTTGGCCCAGCTATGGGACCGTAGTGTAACTTTCTCCTCTAGTAAAACTTTCTTATCTCTGGGCCATTAGAACAGCTACCACTGTCCTTTCCATAGGCTCACACTCCACTAAAGAATGCGCATGTGATGGACATACATAGCTGCTTTACTCATTTGAACACCATTCAGAAACACATCCACTTACCTTGATACTCCTAAACTGCTACATATTTCCACTGTCCCTTCTTCTAAACCATTGTTTAGATGAGATCTAGGGGGTATTTTATTATATAAATACAGTGAACTACAGGATTCAGCTGATGGTAACCAACACAATATCCAGGATTATTTAGCAAACAAATAAATAGATTACAGCAATTAGCACCTTATGTGGAATAGAATCTAGACTCAAGTCTGGGTCTAACCCTTATGACAGTAAGAATATCTTAAATTTCCCCATTCTTATGTGTTAAAATAACAGTTTTTGCATTGAGTGCAGCAATGGCCAGCTGCTCCCTAAGGGATGGAAAGGAGGGAGCCAAGCATGATGTCACAGATGGCAGGGCATGAGCCTCACCAGCCAGGAAGCCATCCCACCAGCCCTAAATGAGGGAGCAGGGCAGGCCTATGAGTGGTAACTTGGTTCAACTGAGAGCCCAGATCAACAGGCAAGTTCCTAGCGCTAAGGCAGATCTGAGGTCAAGCTGGGAAGTCAATTCAAAGGTTCAAATCAGGATGGGGTCCAGTGATAGCTGCCAGGGTCAGGACCCAGTCAAGAGATTTCTGGGCAGGTCCATAGTGATTATGCAGGTCCAAAGTCAGTCTGAGGGTCAGTCCAGATCAGCACGACCCATGGCCAGGCAGGATAAATTCTGTAGTTGAGTTGGAAACTGGCATTCCTATGGCAGAGATTGAAGGCTCCAGAATGACCTGAAATAGGGATCCTGGGCCCATGGGCACATGATGTGGATGGAGGCCCAGGTGATGCTGGTCAGGGTCAGTAAGACCTAATAGTTTACTCACAGCTTTGACTCTCTCACTGAGAGAAGACAACCATGAAGTCTGTATGAAGATGTAGGGTGGATGATACTTCAACTCCATCATTAGGATTTTGAGCTTGAAGTCTAGGTGTGGAAGAACTATAGAAGGATGCTGTGGAACCATAGGAGGACACTAGGGAACCACTACTGTACTAAAGCTTCTGGATGGGAATTTCCTTTCTTCTTTAGAGGATCTTCTGCTGAGGGGGCATGAACAAATGTGAGCAGTGGGCACAAGTAACCTTTCCTTTCAAACCTTACTGCTATTCAAATACCATTCAAAATTATACTGTCAAAATTTTGAAAAGACCAGAGGACCTTTCAGAAGGGAGGAAAAAAAAAAAAAAAAAAGGATTTTGATCCTAAAGAGTGCTCCTACTAATGAAATATAGCAAAAAATGGAAGGAAGGAAAACTCCAAACTCTTACTGCATACTGAGGTCTTGCACAGAAGGAAGGAGCTCTGCCCAGCCCTTGACAACCTAGAAGGCCAACACTGTCATTCAATTAGTAGATGTTAGTAGCTGGCTGAGACACCCTACAGACAATGCAACTGCAGCTAGACTCGTGGTGCTGCTGCTGTTTACACCAGCATAAGCAATCTTTATTTAGTTGCTTTTTCCCTTTTATATGACACCACTCTTCACCACTGTAATTAGTGCTACACAGCTGCCTAGCAGCTGCATAATGAACCAGATCAAGACATTGATCTAGCCTCTTCTCACCCATCTCTCTTTTCTCGTCATGATTTGTAAAGATTGTTTTTCAGCTGGAGGTGTTCCCTGGTATACTATGTCTGTCTGAAGAATTATGTCTTGGAAATACCTAGGCTAGCATTGCTGAATAAACTAGGGTTACAGCCTAAAACTGAATCCTGAGAAATATAAATTGATCTCAGAAATTATCCTCTGCTTTAAGTGCATGATTCTCTAGCTACCAGCACACATACATGCAAGACCCCGCCACTCAGTTCCAGACTAAAATTTACTCATATTAGGCACACCTTACATATAGTACTTCTACATACTCTATATGGCAGTTCTACTTCTGTATTCTAGAACCACATTTAACAGGGACAAATACTGGGCACTAAACCATTTCACAGCAGAATTTACATAAAGGATAAAACTGAAATCCTTTCTACTAGTATTAATATCTGCCACAATTCCAAAAGGAGTCTGAATTGCTACAGACAGGAAGAAATGAACAGCTAAGGAAAATGAACAGAAACTTGAATAGAAAAAAAGCAAAACTTGTACTTTGTTCCATTATTTAAAGCAAAATGTTCAACATCTTAGATTTCCAATGAGGATTTTAATTCATACACGGTATCTGTAAAATGAGCTACTAAGGAACCAACTCTTAGTAATTCTATCTGTTCACCGTCTTTGCTCCTATGTTGTGGTTTTTTTTTTTTTTTAACATAATAGCTTTTACACTTTGC
>VYZV01035714.1:5718-20269 GCA_013401275.1 Pandion haliaetus | reverse complement strand
CAGGGGCGGGGGTGGGGAGTGAGCGAGCGGCGGGGAGTGAGCGAGCGGCTTCGTGGTGCTTTGTTACCGGCTGGGCTGAAACCAAAACCACGACAACGTAGAAGTTCAATCTGCTAATATCTTAGCTGAAGATGCTGTAGAAACCCTTTCACAAAGTTCAACTCTAACTTAAGGTAGCTTTCTTCCCACTCTATTTCTACTAGAAGACTGCTGTCAGTCAGCCAAACTGCATTTGTTAATGGCCAGTTTACAGCCAATTGT
Source organism: Pandion haliaetus (assembly GCA_013401275.1). Lineage (NCBI taxonomy): Eukaryota > Metazoa > Chordata > Aves > Accipitriformes > Pandionidae > Pandion > Pandion haliaetus. The sequence continues at coordinate 20,008 of VYZV01035714.1, read as the reverse complement.
TCTTAACCTAACATTTATACTTCATAAATCTCTTTCCTCCATTTCTACTAATTATCTTTATTGTATTAGGATAGATATTAGGAGGGAATGATTTTTTTGTCAGAACAGCTTTTTCACATTTTGCTTTTTGTTCTATATGTCTAGCAGTTTGTATTGTGGTTTAGGAACCATGATTTTTCACCAAATGTATTTCTAGACATGGTAAGGTGCTTGTTCGTATGGCTATACACATTTGTCATAGAATTAGGAAAAAATTTTTTAAATTCAGTGAAGAGGCTGACATTTTTTTTGAGAATTCTGCTTTAATCCTATTTGCACTTTCATAACAAGCCAGTTCCTGCTGAACAACGAGATGAGAAAGGTACAGGGTCTCCTAAGGGGCTCTTTCTGTATCCACTCATGGAAAAACTCACTCATGGGAAAGGCAAAACATTATAATGGATTTAAAACACTCAAAATAGGAAAGCAACAAATGTGTGTGTAATGCTTAATGAAATAGAATACTTTATGAAAATTTCAGAAAGGAAAGTAATTTATCCTCATTCCTGCCTGAACTGTAAAAAACTGTATTGGAGGTGAATCCCAGGAGTAGTGAAAATTCTGATAGTATTTCTCAACATGCTGAGGAAAAGGAAGAAGGAACCTAGAGTTTGGAAGACTCAAACAGGAGAGCAAGGAAGATATTTTCTGATGGGGAATTCTCTTGCCATTGAGAGAAATTCTATCCTCTTTTAAGGATGGATGCATCTTAATACAAGTACCCCCAAAACCCTCAGTAAATTTAAATTAATGACTTGTTTATTAATAATGAATTTACTCAGTACTGATTAATTTAGAAACTACTAGATAGTTTGCAAAAATAAAAATATCCTTACCTATTTCTAAGTGAAAGTACTGTTTGGTATGTTAAAGGAAGGATCATGAAATTAATTAGTGGCCTTTTCTCTAGATAAGTGCATGTGCCTTTCATAGTGATGGGAGAATAAATATACCCCATATGCAACTAGACACACATGGCTCAGAGGAAAAAAAAACAACAAAAAAACCCAGAAGCTTGTTGCCTGAGTTAGGGTCAGTGATAGTTACAAGAAATAAGAGTGATAATTTACTTCCTAGAAAAATGTGGAGTTGGTAAAACTGCTGTCCAAACACACAGGTACAGGTCCTTGCTATTTCATTTGTATTTTGCTGTAACAGTGAGCTGAGGCCTGCAGGCTTTAAAACATATAATGAAGAAGCTGAAATTTGGAAGACACCTTGCTTTCTAGTGGGGAGTCTGACACAGAAGGCCACAAAGAAGGAAAATCAGAAGGTTGAGGATGAAGCCATGCTAATAATGCGCTAAAAGCTAGAGGCAGACCATTTCCGCTTGAATTTTGAGTCAGAAACGTCCCATTGCTATCATTTCTGTGATTACCCATGTTTTTCTCTAGCAATGTAGAGGTAACATGATAGACTGATGACTAGGTATTCTTCCTTCATTTCATTTGGCTCCCTTACTGTCCATTGTGTTTGATCTCTCTCCTTCCCTTGTCTTTCACTGTTTTTTTTCCTGTGTTCAGAATTATTCTCTACAGAGCATTTCACTAGATATTAATCCAGTCATTGCTTCTCAAACACCTATCTACAATCTTAAAAACAGAAAAGCATGCATGCTACATGGGAAAAGTTGATCATAGCTACCTGCGTTAATTCAGATAAGTAATATTTTGTCAGCAATTGTGCATTTGAACTTGCTTTCAGCTAGCTAGAATTTAAGACTAGAGATTCAAGAGGAACTTATACAGCCAATAGTGGCTGTGGCTCCTGAAACTGGAAATGTACAGTTCAGGCTGCTTCTGGAAAAATATCTAAATGAACGTACTGGGAAAGATATTTATCTTCATTGACTGATTTTCCTAACCATCAAATGTCACGTTACTGACTCTCGGACTATTACCAATGATGGAAGACCACCACAAAACAACAGCTCTGACCTTCAGTGTATTGCAAATGCATGCTGTATTGCACTATGACTCTCGTCTCCTGTTTTTCAAAAGAAAACGTAGAAACCATATGTAAAAGGAAAAGCAAAGAGCTGTGTCATTGTCACAACCACTTTTAATAGTTTGGAAGAGTAATGTGAAGTTCAGGAACTATCACAATGGAGGAGTGTCGTGGTTTAACCCCAGCCAGCAGCTAAGCACCACGCAGCCTCTCACTCACTTCCCCCCCACACCCAGTGGGATGGGGGAGAAAAGCGGGAAAAGAACTAAAACTTGTGGGTTGAGATAAGAACGGTTTAATAGAACAGAAAAGAAGAAACTAATAATGATGATGATAACACTAATGAAATGACAACAGTAATAATAAAAGGGTTGGAATATACAAGTGATGCACAACGCAATTGCTCACCACCCGCCGACTGACGCACCCGTTAGTCCCCGAGCGGCGATGCCCCCCCCAGTTCCTCAAACGTCATATGGTATGGAATACTCCGTTGGCCACTTTGGGTCAGCTGCCCTGACTGTGTTCCCTCCCAGCTTCTTGTGCCCCTGCAGCTTTCTTGCTGGCTGGGCATCAAAGGCCAAAAAGCCTTGACTTTAGACTGAACATTACTTAGCAACAACTGAAAACATCAGTGCGTTATCAACATTCTTCTCATACCTAGCTCAAAAACATAGCACTGTACCAGCTACTAGGAAGACAATTAACTCTATCCCAGCTGAAACCAGGACAAGGAGAAAATGGAGGCAGAGAGGAAATTCACTTCCAGAAATGATAGCAAGATTGCACATGGCACTAAGGAAGGAGCATGGCCCCTGTTTTATAGAAGTACTTCAGTGCATGCCAAATTTCAAAGTCTTTCTTTGATACTACTGCAGTGATTATCATAACCTGCATCCCTATCATAAGAGTTCCGTATGTGACATTTCTTAATTCGCATAAATTTACATTGAGGTTTCAGCTCATGTGTTTTCTCACAATTGATTCAGCGTGGCTCACCGAGATGCAGTGTTACAGAAGTTGTTTTACATGTAATAACTTTCATATTTATCTGTATTTCAGTCACATCAAATACTTTGTTTCTTTGCCATATATAGGAACTATCAAGCTTTTGGTCTTGCCACTGAACTTCCATTAGATGCCTAAAGAAAAGCTCAAGCAGTGTAAGTGGTGTTGCATTTAATTTTACACCATCTTTGTTCACCGCTATTACTTGTTAGTAAAATAAACTTGTTTCACAGTTCTAGAACTGAAGAAGTTGCTCAGATTTTAAACACACGAGCAGGAAAAACAGTAATAAAGTCCTTTAACAACTACTGATATGAATTAGTTAAACTTACTCATTTTTATTTACAATATTTTCCCTATTTTATTCATATATCAGAAAAAAAGGTATTAATTGGAACCTGAGGTACCCATACTCATTAAAAGCAGTTAATACTATGTATATATATGAAATTGTATATATATTTTAATTATATCTTGACTACAAATCTCCACCTGCATGTGAAATACTGTCTTCTTCCATGCTGGCTGTTCTGTGCTACTTCCCTGATCTGACTGCCCCAGGGTGAGTGCAGTAATTCTGTGTACTGCCAGGTTTGGAAAAGCAACAGGTAAAATGGCATATTGGCAATAGCCATATCGCTGTATTTCACTTTGGCAATAGATAAACAGACAGTGCCAAGTCATACCATGACCTAATTGAAAAGCACATTTGAATTTACATGTTTAGAACTGTATACTCAAAAAAGAATCGTTTCCCCTTAATTTGTTGCCTGTATAGATATGGTGACTTCCTGCACCCCATTTTTCTTAGCTGTCTCATTTTCTTAGCGAGAAACAAAGGAAAAGTTGCATTCCTTTTGCTCTTCTTACTTTTGCCTGGGTATAGAAAGACACAGAAGATATGTGCATCTGTACTAGAATTTGCAGTTCAAGAAAAGAAAAGAAAGAAGGAAATCCATGCCTCCAACCTGTCAGATGTACTATAGGTCTCACATTCACTAAAACAGTCATTATAGATTAAAAAAACAAGCGAACAATGTGATGCCTTTTCCAAAAGAAATACCACTTTAGAAAACACTCCTTTAAAATACAGATACATATACATTAAGCAAATTATATACTATCAGCTTTTCTTGATTAAATGTTCTTTTGAAGGAAAGACTGTACGTAAAACAATTCATATTATCAGATAAAATATTTAACTTTTTATCAAGAAAATCTGGACCTCCAAGAGTAAACTTCCTAGATTATACCACAGAAATTACACCAGACTTCTTTTGGAATTTGATTAGGTGAAGAGGTAAATCATAATCAGTGCTTGTTATCACTGTAGTCTATTTTTATTAACAATAACCTTCCCAACATGAGCAGTAAGCCAGAAATCTGAATTTAAATTCAGTTATTTTTAATCTAAGGAAAATACTGTCTTTTAAAGCATATGACTCAACACGGTAGTTTTTCTACTTCGTTTTGGTGTAGACTGAACTCTTTACTTCTCAGATTCTTGTAACAATGCTTTAATCTGAAAAGTACTCCAGATGATGATGATCATCTGTACAAGATTTACTATTGCCTTCCAACAAATAAAACCAATGGACTGGATTTTTGAATCCAGATATTTATTGTTACTCATAAACCACAAAGGCCACAGTACATGTATCCCTATTATTCAAGTTCAATGTAGTCATTTGTTGCCTGTTACATAATACAACAAACAACCAAGATTTGGTTTAGACCAATTTCCCCTTTATACAACAATAACAATAATGAATGAATAATGATGAATAAAATAAAACTCCAACGCATTCAGCTGTTAAAATGAACCAGATTTGGAATACTGGAATTCGCTGAAAGTTTGTCCTTTCTACAAATACAGAATTGAAAACTATTAAAAAAAGAAAAATCATACCTATTAAATTGTAAAGAATTACTGAGCTAATATAAGTTTAATTAAGCATCCACTCCTGACACAAAATTTTAATGTTCTACATTGTTTATTCCAGTGTAGAGAGACTTTGTTTTAATAAATTGATAGAGATTTCTCTTGTCATGAGTTCTGCTGGTCCTTAATTGGAAATCATTTATTATACTTACCAGAAGTTGCAGTTATCAAAGGGAGAACCACCAAATAGCTCGCTAATCATATAATTAAGTAAACACTGGAGCACAGGTTTGTGGGATAGGTTTGGGGTTTTTTTAAGTGCCATTTTTACATGAATTTCTTCCTTTAAAATAAAAGCTTCTGGAATTGGTTTTGAATAAGCAATGATAAAATAAAATATTGTGACAATACAATGAGTACTTTTGAGTACACGTCTCCACAGCTGATCTCACAAAAAGAAAGTAAAGTGTTTTAGGCAAGAGAAGCCAAATACCAGATGAATTTCGGATTTGTATTTATGTAAATAGATCATTCAAGGCAATACTCCAAAAACAATACTCCAGACCTCTGAGTATTCCTGTTGCCCTACTCTGCCAGCATTTTCTTCCAGTTCTACCACTTTGAGGCACAGGTAGTACTAGGACTTTGTGTAGTCCTAAGGATATCAGCAAACCAGAATTGCTACGGGGACACAAGATCTTTGGATACACACTCAATTTCTGTTGGACAGGTTTTTGTACTTTGCTTTTCTGACCGCTGTCCAGGTTTGAACTTATGTTCTTATTATCATGACTCTAAGACTGCTCTCTGCACTAAGAAGTTCATAAGTATTTTCCTCTGTGCATCCTTTTGCATTTAACTATGCCACGCTCCTCTGCCATTGTTTTGCTTTGTCACTGGGAAACTTGTAAAGTCCTTCTGCAGTTCCTCCCAGCCGGCCCTTGACAATACTGCGCTGCGAAAGAGCATGGAAAAGCTCTTGGTCGCATCAGGCTGTCACAAGCATGTTTGCCTGTGGATGCTATTGCAGAGGTGAATTTGAATTAGATTCTCTATCTGTTTGGGAAAATGCTTTCCCTGTCTCCTTTTGTAAGACAGGCTGTCCAGCCAGTGCTTCAGGCACATAGATATTAGATAATATTGCTTAATTTTTTTTTGTATGCTGTTGCTAATTACATAATCTGTTTAGTTATGACTTTATGAGATTTAGAGATTTTATTACTGAATTACATTAAGGTCATGTATGTTGCTAATCAGAAAACAGCATAAAACTAAATTAAGAAAAATAGGAAAGAATTGATCTAGAATTTGAATGTAGTTTTTTTGAATCTTTATCCACTTTAAATAAAGCTCTTAAGAGATTGAAGATACCCTTCACTAATAAAGAATATAGAGACTAGAACAATACAAAGAACAAGGAGTGCACTATTAATTCCCATGTGCAGTATCTGCAGCATCAGCTATTACAGCTGCCACGTAATATTAAATAGCCATGTTTAAACATTCAAATACAATGCTTTTTCCTCCTAATCAAGCAAGCTATGTGGGAAAAACCCCAACACACAACTATCACCCTTACAGAAGAAACAATAATCTCGTACTTCATATTCTTGGACACCTGTGTAGTGGCAAATATTACCATGAAAACACCACCAGTGGACAAAATGTTGTAAGGATTAAATATTCATGGAAACAAAGAAAATACTACGAAGAAATGTGGCTTGCCAAAGTCAAATAGATCAGGTGTTCTGAATCAACATGTCACTTAAGGGAATGCGATTAGTTAACTCTTCCTGTACTGATCATCCTGGTAACAGGTGTCTGCTCCCAAACAGTTTGTTCTTTTTTGTTCAAAATAAATGGTCTGGAAACACCTGGAGTCCTGTATCACCTCATACCAGAATGAAGAATCTGCTTTGTTTTTAACTGTGATCAGGTACACAATCTAAATAAACAAGCTGAATTTGCTGGCAGCGATACAGCTTTAATTAGTATTTTAGCTACTACGAAAGCAGCATGTATTTCATTTTTTTTAAATTATAAATGAACAATTCAAGTTTTAATTAGAAGTGAAAGAAGAAATGGAAAAAGTAACTTTAAAATTGATATTAAGGTTGCCTATACTTTGCATATTCAAAGCCCACAGCTTGGTAGGCAGGAAACAGAACTGATACAGACAGAGGTCTTGAGAACAAACCATCGACAGATGTGCGAGACACAAAGGGAACAGATAATAATACTACATGCCTGGTAGTTCCTACCACGGTCATCATGCTGCCGCCTTGCACCCCCTCCCCAATTAAATTACCGATGTTTAAACTATAAACACAAGAGGGAAAAAAGAGACATTTTGAGTTATGAAACTAATTAACAAAGCAAAAGAGATCAAGAGAGAGAAGGAAAAAGATCAGACATACAACTACTGGGTCTTGCTTATGCACCCAGGCTTTTGTCCATGTTCTCGCTACAAGCAAGCTCTTAAAAAGAAAAAACAAACTCTGTGCTCTCTTGTTTCCTTAGACAGAAGGAGTACAAAGACGGGTGTATTGTTTCTACTTTACTTTATACATTTTACTGAGGAAAAAAAATGTCAGATTCAAATTTCAAATCTGACAAATGCATTGGATTGCTGAGAAAATGTATAAAATTTACAAATGTCTTTTTTCAGTTTTGCTTGGCTATGTCTGTGTTTAATCAGACTAGATACAGAGCAGCAAATCTATTGGTGCTAAGGACTTAATGTCCACACTACACGTAAGCTGAGGGTTTTATTCTGGCATACTTCTGCAGTATTCTAATTTAGATAGACAAGTTATTTCCATTCTGTTGCAATATTCTATTCATCCTGTTGACTGAACGTTGGAGTACTTCAGGTGTGTTCCTGGATCGTATCTTTAATTTCATCACAGAGAACTGAGTTAAGCATAGGAAGTGTGGATGACTGAGAAATTCAGTGCCAAAACGCATTTCTAATCCAGACTAAAGGGCACATATCGGGACTATAGTGGTTAATAAGTAGTGTGGAGCAGTAAATGTAGACGTGTGTAAGGAAATGGAGAAAAGCAGCCACAGATCTTACTTTGTGGATTTTGATTTACTTTGGACTAGCTCTAGGCCAGCTCCCATTAGTGGCTGGAGCACACTACCAGATCCTTGGACATTCTTTGCCTAGTTTCAGGCAAGAGAAATTTAGGTTTTTTTCCCTGAGACTACTCCATGATGGATGTGAAAGCATGGTACGTGGGAACACTCTGAAATACTGCTTCAAAAGGGCAATCCTACTCTGAACTAAAATACTAGGCTGATGTGACCTCATATCATCTGTACTTATAGAACCTAGCAGCAGCAATCAAACTGTAGTTTCAATTTATTAAAATTTTACAATTTGCATAAAAGAAAGAGCTGTAATAATTATGACAACCTTCGTAAAGGTCTTAAACAATGATAAACCCCCTGAATTCTAGAAAACACTACACCTTCTTTAGGTAATATCTTTCTGATACTGGAGGTACATACAGAAATAATCTTTGTTTTTCATGTCACTTTGAAACTTCAGTTCTCCTCTTGTGGTTTTTTTGTTTGTTGTTGTTTTGTTTGGGTTTTTGTTTGTTTGTTTCTTCCACCCAAAAGCACAAAATAAAAATTACTGTAGCCATACAGTTCTTTTTCAGAGTGATCCATCAAAAAATAAACCCAGAAGCTCCTTTTTGCTCATCTTAAGGTGAAAGTAATTTGGATCCTATACATATACACTAATAGCATACCTAAAGTCCAATATTTCTGCTCCAGACTTTTGCTGGTCATTAGGATTTCAATTTATTTGATATCTGAACATAAGACACTAGTTTTGTTTCACATGGAAAATTCTGCTGAGGAAAAGCAATGACAAAAATCACCAGTGGCACTATATGGGTAGTCAGTGCTATTTTTATATTTTGAAAGCAACAGCTTTTGGTAACTTATTCAAATAATTTTAATGGCTATTTCTAACTTCAAAGGAAAGATAGTTCTAATCGTGAGCACATGTCTCCAGTTTAACCTATGAATGTGAACTCTCCGTGGCCCTGCCCAGCCCTCAGGGGGTGAACAGCAAATTCACATTCGATTCTCTGCAAAGAGATGAACCAGCACTCAGCTTACATTAAGATGGAAACCAGCACCCAAAAGAGATCCACTATTCAAGGCACAACTCTTAAATCTGCCCCATTTATAAACTTGTATTATTACATAACTGTCTCTTAGTTTTCAAAACATGAAATGATCCGTTTGATAAATACTGCAGAATGGAAGCTCAGCTCTGTCATGAAAAGTAGTTGAACTTGTATATCCAATACAAAACAATTCCAGTTGGAGAGAACTATAGCTAACAGTTCTTGCATTCACCTCTACAGTAACTATACGAAATTCAGTAGATTTTAAATTAGCAGTACTTCATTTAATATGTTTGCCACATGTATTTTTCTTATTTATGAATGTAAGTGCACGGACTCAATATCTTGGCAATGCTTTCAGAGAAGTCTCCAGAAAAACATTAACTGCTGAGATTTAATAGAGAACATGATTTACATTAAGTCCTTTTGATAATTGCTCTGTCTGAATTACCAGCTCAATTTCCTGTCTTTGAGAATTACTGGAGTGTTTTATATTGTATTGTTACACTATTTTTTTGTTGAAATTAGAAAAGATGACTGGACCGCACCTTTGTTTCTTGTGTATGCTTCATTATATTATGACTGTAGTCAATTTTTAGTTTAAATTTGAGGATATATTGTATTTTTCTCTTACTACATTTTCCTCAAGATTATAGACAAAGTTATGCATTTTCACATAAAGTAGTTGTCTTGCATATAGAGACTGGAGCCAGCATATTGGGGGTTAGAGCATGGGTCTGAGAAGATGGGGTCAGATCTAAGAAAAAGAGCTGGAAACAAAGGTCTGTTAATGAAGTACTTTAGGTAAACTAACATAAAGCTGTTGAATAGAAAAAGCAGGAAAGCAGGAGTGCTACTCAGTCGTCTTCTTCTCTTCATTTATTTGTTTTTCATTCTTACCTTTCTGTCTTGAGTATCTTTTAGTCACAGACATCTCTCTGTAGCTTTAATTAGTAGTTTCTATGGCAAGATATGGTATAGAGCAAACCTGCTGCCTTTCCTTGTGAACACAGAAAGTAACTGAAATACACTATTTTTGCTTGTAAAAATCTCAGTCCTTGAGCTCTTTCTGTGAGAATTTGAAAGTGTAACTAAACAGGTAAACTCCAACCAAGTTTCCCAAATGTGGAATGCTTAAATTTAGCAGAGGAGGCACACAAAGAACTAGCATCTTCTCACGAACTTAAAACAAAAAGTTGGCAATTTGGTTTATTTGCATGTGAGTGTGAGAGATGTAAGAACTTAATCTTTGCTTTAAGGGAAAATATTCAACAACCCACTACCTGTGGAGCTGCTGGGCCCTTTGTAGATTGGGTCAAGCTAACCTTGAAATTCTGATTAGATAAAATGAATAATGTATTTGCTCCTGTAATCCTGGTTTTTCATACTTTAATGTAGGAAAGGCCATCTTCAGTGTTTTTATAGACTCACCAAGAACACGTATTAGCACAGCAGTATGTCTGGTTGCAGCAGAAATACAATTATGTAAATTAGATATGTGTTCCCTGAAGACTGCTAATAGAATGATTGACCTATATACCATTTAATTTGTTCTCATGCTTTCTCTTTATTGTCTTCCAGCTGCACCAGAAATTAAAACTTGTTAAACTGCATCGCTCCCCAATTATATATCAAAGGTGCTTGTGTCACTTTGTGTCAAAAGCAATTAATAGTTTGCATACTCCTTATCACCAGCAATACGGGGTTTGGGGTTTTTTTTTTGTTTGTTTGTTTTAAAAACAACCATTGCCTCTATAGACCTGTACCTTAAATACCTTGGAAAAGATCTCAATTTATAGTTGCTGCTGCTGCTGCTATTAATAATAACCCTAATAAAATTGGGTTTAGAAATAGGCCAAGGAACGGGTAATAAATTAAAAAGAGGAATTTTTCATTAAAAAAAAAAAAAGTAGGAAAATTGTTTGCAACTATTTCACAAACCGAGCTGGAAGCTGAACAGTTGTTTTTGTTTATTTAAGAGCCAGATTTCAAGAAACATTCTCTGTTAATGCATTGGGGGTACTATAACATTATTTATTCAGTATATTGTCCTGAATCAAAGTCCAAGTGGGGCAAGAAAAAATTTTCAGTAGGTGTCAGTGGGCCCTTGATTAAGCCCTCACTCTGTGTGAACAAGTTTTATTTTGCTACACCTTAGCAATTTCTTAAAACCAAGGTTTTTTGGTCGATCCCAATAAACATTTGCAGCCATGTAAAATGTAAGCGCTAAATGAAATACTAAATTAAAAACACATTTCCTAGCCAGAAAACAGATTTGCCTTTAAAACAGGTCAAATTATCTCCTCAGTAGTGTGGGTGTGTATATCCAGGGAAGACGCGAGTTTCTTTGGGGATGCATTTGTATTGGTTTCAACTGGAGTTTCTCTCAGTCTTAAGTGATGGGGCAAAGCTCCTTCTAAAGGGCAGAATGCTCTTTAGTTTGTCTCGGAAAAGTACAACAAAAAACACTTCCACAAAGCCAGCAGTACTATGAAGATTGTACTACTAAGTGCAATCAGTATCTGACAGCTTTTTGATGTGCTTTGCACCACCTCCCAGGACACTGGGGACAGAGAAGGATTACTTACTGAAACAAACTCAGTGCTAAGCACGTGCTAGATAAGGCTGTGAGTAATCAGACACGTTTATGCTGCTTGCAACCATAGACTCACAACAGAGAAAGCAGAAATGCTATGCAAAGGTATTGCAATTTTTCTGGTAACTTCGCTTAGCATTAAATAACAAATTCTGGATAAAAATTAACAGAACAACTTGACCGTGCAAAGTTAATAAGGTATATGACAGTGTAAGGAGACCAAAAGTGTATTTCTATTACTTCATTGTTTCCCATATCTGTAGCACCACTATTTAGGACCACATCCCTCTCGGGGGCTCTCAAACCACATTGAGCCCTTCAGAATCCTAAATAAGGCTTCAAAGAGTTGCGTGAATTACACCTATCTTCTGAGGTTGAACAGGTCAAGAAACCAAAGCAGCCAAGTGGGTGCAAAATTTTCTTGTAGTCTGGGGAGGTACAACAATGGGTACCCAATTAGTTTTCAAATGGTGTTTGCACTTTGACATTTTAAATCTGCTGTCACAGAAATTGGTGCCTAAAATCGATTGTCAGTTTCTGGACCACACTTTGTGGGATTATTTGCTGAAAGTATTTTTTAACCAGCTTTATTTTTGTGTGTTTGTTTACAGTAAATTTGCTTTTCTTAAGCTGTAAATATTTGATTGGGAACAAAGCAAAAAGTGAAAAGGACACGCAAACGCTTATAGTAAGCCGTGACATTCAGCATACTTCAGAAGGTGAAGAAACATGGCACTGAAGTCTGAAAGCAATGCAAATTGGTACACTACAATGGCAATATCCAAGTTAGATAATTACAAAAGTTTTCCAAGGTCATCTATGTGTTGGGTTTTTTTCCAAGCTATATTTTTTAATGCAACTCTGAGAGTCTTTTCTCTGCATCAGGCACTATAACAAACACAGCAGACCCTCTGGAGCCTACAGGGAAACTCAATGTGCACGTAATAAGAAATGGAAGTGTTTCACCTTGATTGAGCTGTTTTGCTGTAGATAGTCTTTAATTGAGTACAACAGGTTTCTCCCCAATTGCAAGTGCTTTGATTCATGTTTCAAAGCTGTTGTGCCAGGTGAGCTTTGTGATCTTTCACTGAAGTTTATTGAGAGTCTTAGCTGAGGTCTTTTATTTATTTCAACCACGTTATTCTCTTCCCATTTATGTTTAGAAGCAAAGATAGTAAAGAAGGCTTACACAATCAGGACAGTGCTGGTGCAGAAAGGATAACACATTTCACAATCTCAGAAGAGTTGAGTCAGATGCAGGTTCTCAACAAAATATTTTTTTGGGGGGGGTGGTTTTTATTGTTTCCATGTTCATATTTTGAATAAACTTGTGCTTTTTTATACAACTATGACACTGATTGTTAAATCTTAGTAAATATGAGTAATATGGGGTCAGGCTCATGACCTGACACATCTTGCTTTTCATTCTATCATTTGTTTACAGTTTAAAAAATATACATTAGGCTGAACACCAAGAATCAACCTCTCTATTTCTATGAAAGAAAATACTTTTTACTTTGCAGATTAAATCGTCTGCTTGGATTCAGTCATAATTGTCTACTTCCAGGAAAACAGAAATACAATCAGGGAAAAAACACTAAGGTTCCTCCTCCCCCCCCAGTATCTATGGCCAAATTAGGTATTATCCAGTCAGCTTCCTGCAATTATTTTCCATAACGTAAATAGAGAGTGTCTCCAGTTTCTTTCAGATGCAAAGATAGACATTCCTTCAACTAAAATTTTACATTTAAATGCAGAAATTTAAAATTTTGGTTCAAACTGTAGTTGGTATATAACCAAGACTTACTTGTTAGATAAGGTCTCTTCCTGTTCAGCCTGTACTCTATGATCTGTCCCAATTATTTAACAGAGTCTAAAGATACAATGGACATTGATTTAATTTGTAAACATTTCCCTGCTGGCCATTCTGTACGTTGCATATTCAGGAAAAAAGATTAAGTAATTTCATAAGTGAATCACATTTGATAATGCAAGAGAAACTATAAGAGTCTGAAAGCTATAATGTCACAACTATAAGGTAAATAAAACTTCATACATTAAGCAAACTGTTTTATATGTCTTCAGTATGTGTAGCAGAGACTCTGCTGTGAAGCAGTATTGTTCATCCATTTGGATAGTTTCTCTATCCTATCTGATTGTACTCTTTATCTATGTACTTACTAGAACAAAACAATGAACAGTTCAAACATAGGACATAGTTGATACAGAGGTGTATTTCCTCTTATTCTGAACTATTTAATAAAATGCAGCAGGTCTACAAAAAAAAAGTAGAAGTATGCAAAATAGTGTTATGGGTTTGTGTGGTGTGGTTTTCCTTGGTGCCAGGGGAGGGGGGCTGCAGAGGTGGCCCCTTTAAGAAGATGCTGGAAAATTCCCAGCGCCAAAATGTCGGACACTCCAAAATGTCGGACCCGCCTCTAGGAGGGGAGTGACGGTGGTAGCGCTTCTGGGGGAACATATTTAAGAAGGGGAACCGGTAGTGTGGGGGTTGGGAAACCTGAGAGGAACATCTCTGCCGATACTGGAGTCGTGGAAGTGGAGGGGGAGGAGGGGCGTCTGAGGAGGCTGATGGCTCTGCAGCCCGTGGTGAGATGGCAGGCTGTCCCCCTGCAGCCCATGGGGGTGAACGGTGGAGCGGAGGCTCCC
>VYZV01035713.1:6741-32051 GCA_013401275.1 Pandion haliaetus | reverse complement strand
TTCTTAAATATGTTTCCCAGAGGCGCTGCCACCGTCACTCCCCGCCTAGAGGCGGGTCCGACATTTTGGCGCGCGCGTCCGACATTTTGGGGCGGCAAATTCTTCCAGCAGCTTCTTAAAGGGGCCGCCTCTGCAGGCCCCCTTCCCTGCCACCAAGGAAAACCGCACCACACAAACCCATAACAACAAGTCCATCCTGGTGGCTGGAACAGTGGTCTAAAAGGTATCATGAACGTTGATACTGGTCTCAGCTTTCAAGACTTTTGTATGCTTACTGTAACAGCTGTGTGTTACAACATGCAGTGAAGTTACTGGTAACATGCATACAAGAATCATGGTGGCCTTGCTGTACATTTTTTTCTAGACCAGTCTATTTTACCATTGAAATAGTAGGTCAGGGACAAAAGAGGACTGTGAAACAACAATGTATAAGGAGAAAGGACAACAATATAATTTCTTTCTTCCCACAATAATGTTAATTCAGTATAAAGTAGGACAACAACGCTATTCAGAGTGCAATAGCAACAGCAGTAGCTGCACAGCAATGATCTCAAGTTAGTATTTAAGAATTGTATTTTTTAACAAGAGTTGGTATGGAATGGAACAACCTCAACAAATTAAATAATTATACCGAAAATTTTGTAACAATTCCTCTAAGATCATTACTGTTATCACATTGTGTTCTTCTTCTCCCATACTTATCTTAGCATTTTTCCCGGAATCTTCAACTTTTTTTGCCTGGGTGTCAGCAAAGGAAAATATTATTAGCCAAAATGGGGATAATTTGAATTACATATCAGATTTTGTTATCCTTTAGCTTTCAACTTCCAAGCTAATAAATTAAGGATGGAGGGAAAAAAGAGAAGAAAAAATAGCAACGTAAATCTACAGTACTGTGAGAAATACAGGGTAGGGGAAGAAAATGCAGGAGGTAAATTGAAAGCCGCATTTCATTTTTCTCATATCTGACACTGTTATTTATTCTATACCAGAGCTACAGAAAATGAAAATACATAACTTTTAAATTGACAACACCCTTACCCCCTAAAATTCACATACTCTGATGGTGTACATATTTATAAGGAATTTCAACTACTTGCCATAGGTTTTTTAAAGTTACATTAATGAAATACAGGCAGTACTGTTTCCATATAAGCTCCTTGATTTGCGTATCTACAGTATTTTTCTTATTCTCTATTTTTTGTTACAGAAGTGGCTATCATGTGAACTGACTACTTATTTTAATTCAGTGAGATCAGAAGATTGGAAGGTGACTAGTACAAGAGTACTAGAATAAAATGTCATTGATTTAGATGGGAAGATGGCCCTGTCAGCTACACTATCAACTGGGAGCAGTGTATGCTACTGCAGTGATTAGGAAACTAAGTACTCCTCTTAGTTCAGTGAAACTGTTCTTTTTGTTTTTCTCCCTGATGAGATTTTTGCCTATTATGTTTAGAGGAATTATCCAGGGAGTTTGTGGGTTAGCAATACGAAAGATCCGTAATAATTAAAAGATGAAACCGGAACAGCAGTTCCTCAGCACAGAACAAATCAGCAGTCATTAACTTGAGCTGTTTTACATACAGATAAACAAATAATAAGATTATTCTGTGTAATTACAAGATTACAGATTTATTTTCAAATTTTCACTATAGAACAGTCCTCTGCAAGTAGGTTGTATTATCAGCACAACAGGACTGAACATTGCAGTTTTATTTGAGATTGAGATTTCCGTAAATTCTGAAATAAAGTGATTTCCTCTGTGATTAACTAAAAGAAGCAGTATTTCTGTTTAAAAAAAAAAAAGATATTTTTTATTATGTTGACATGAAAGACATCCTGAGCTTTTAAATAGATTAGTGTCATTTCCAATTTGTAGATATTAGATAATTATTTTATAAATTTTATAAAGTTCAGGTTTCATTTTTAAAGTGTGAGCTTCTGAAGCAAGCCACACAGTTGTTTCAGCAAGGAAGTGAATAATGGCACTTGTTCACACTGGTCGTAATCACTGTCAACTAACTCTTCTTCCCTTAAGATCACTGAACCATCTGAGTCTGATTCTTTCACTGATCCTTCACTACTAGTGAGATGTACTTGATTTATGCTGTGCTGTAGAGTGAGAGCATGATCAAATACTCCAACTATGTATATATTAGAGAGACAGTCACACTGGACTGTATCATTAATCTACTTTGTTCAGTATTCTGTATCAGACTAATCCCTCATGTTGTCTAGGAAGGTGAGAAATGTTTCCACTATATGAGAATTATGTGTAATCTGCCCAAACGGGGAGGCCTTTTCTTTAACCAAGGCAGTAAATGGTTATCCTGAAGCACAAGAGATTCAGCCTGAATCCTGTCTACAGAAGTATAGATACTGCAGTTGTAAACGGTGTTCTTTTATTTTCTTTACTTTTTTTGAAACAAATTTATTTTGTTCTTGTATTCACTGAAGTATCAAAACAAGAATTTGCACAATGCTATATTACATTTTTAAAAGGTGCTGCTGTCTTCCTGTTCACATCTGTGATGCACTGTTCCTTCCTATTCCCTTCCAGGCAATTTTATTTTCTTTTTATTTAATGTTCTCTACAGGTCATTAATCTTTCCTTCTAACTGTTACTTGTATCTCTTATCTTCTTTTTCCTCTCAGTTTTTCTCTATTTTTTGGTATGTCATCACTGAAGAACCTTTGTCCCATTCCTTTCAGATTACTACTGTTTTGTTAATTTTTAACCAGTATGGTATTATTTTGATTTTTAGGTGCAGCTGTTATTATTCGTGAGATTACACATGGTGGAATCCTCAAAGGAGAAAGATTTCAAAGCCTGTTTATATACAGTGACTGAAGTAACTACGTAGAAACCAGCAAGCAGAATTTTTAAGGTTAATAACATACATTGATATTAATCGTGTGCCTTTAAAAGGCCTATAAAGTTAGCATATAGCCTAATTGTTTCTCTTGGAATTCTAACAACCACAGCTCAGAGAGAAACTTCCTGTTTCGTAATAGATTTTTTTCATAGGTATACTGTATCTCTTTCCTCAAAGACAGTTTTTTTTTTTTAATATGATGCTTAGAGGACTGTGCTGTCTTGAGTAATGAGTACAGAATCCATACTCTTGTAACACCTGTATCCTCCAAGCACTCTCTATCTAATGCATTGATAGCCATCCTTCTTCTCTGTCCCAGAATAATAATAGCTTTCACTTGTGATCCAAAGAGGAGGAGGGATGAAGAGAAGATTTGTTCAACTTTTTAACTTTATGACTTTTGGGAATCCACTGAAGTAACTCCTTTGAATGTCAACAAAATGCCCTATGATCTATTGCAAATCTAAAATACTATTCAGTCTCTGCATTAGACTGCCAGAAGTCCCATTAGGCACAGAGTAGACATTCACTACATTATAGCTACATTTGCAATATATAAAGATCATTGTTTGAAAATCGTTAAGGACACGATAAAACACATCTATGTAGTTTCTTAAAAATTTGCACTGAAAACTTCATTTAAAAATACATGTTAATATGTTGAAGTCAGCTTTATCTTTTTATTTTATTCATTAGCTAGTGTTTATTAAGCACCGACAGAAACATATTGAAAAGTAATTGGATTGTCTATGCTTTATGAAAGCTGACTACTTAAATAGACCTGCCATTTGAAGAACAAAGAAGAAAGCATTAAATACTATGAACTCTTTGAGACAGACTGAGTTAGAATATTGCATTTTTGCTGGGACATAGGTTAACGCATTGATACTACTCTATCATATTTTATCCACACAATTTATGTATGTGTGGATGAAAGCAAAAATGGTTGTGGGAAGAAATATGATTCAGCTTTACAAAATATCACATAGAATTTATAATATGAAAAAGAAGTGAGAAAAAGGAGCTGTAAACTTGATGAAGAAGGGCACAGCTGTCAGGTGTAACTAAGAGGTTGGGATGAGACACCAGCTTCTGGAAGGTAGTATACTATATGCACGGAATGAAGAAATTTAAATTTGATGAAAAGCAATGAATGGAAGAATATTCTGTTCAAATGACTGCTACTAAGAAGTTAGAGATGTCATCAATGATTCTCTTGTCCCTGAAAAAAAAATTATGCTATGTCATAATTTTTATTGTCCCATATCATGACTGAAACAGAGAACTGAAACCAGTCAGAAGAGTGATGTAGAGAACTTGTATTTTAGATACATTCATTTGAGGTGGAAGATTCATTATCAAGTTTTCCATTTGAATTAATACCAGCACGGTCTTGAATCTGTCTTTTGCACATTCATAGAGGATATCTGAAACACTGACTTATCTTTAATGAGGATTTACATCTTGGAATTGCAATTACTACTCTGAGAAATTAGGTTAATACCCAGGTATATAGTCTGTACTGAATTCTCCCCATGCTTTCTACACTGTGCCCTTGTTTAAATGGATGCATGTGTGAGCTTCAGGTCCTAACTGTGAACATGAAGCAAAGAGAAGGTCATGGCTCAGTCATATGTCAAAGAGAGTCCTTAAGAAGCCTTATTATTCCCAGTAGAAAGCCTCTTCTCTGAGGAAGCAGTTCTTCAGAAAGTTCCTGTTAAGCCAAATGTAACTTTACCTGTAGCAGTAGGCCTGTATAGGTCTTCCAATTAAAAAAATGTGATATAATGCAGCTACAGTGGAACTCTGCTGACCAACCAACCAAGAGTTGTGTAAAAATGGAAAGCCCCAAATCCTTTGTGTGTAGTGTAATGCTTCATTTAATAGTCAGACTATTGGTTGCACTAAACCAGAATCAGGTTAGGACTCTTACCTTCCTGAAACGGTGAATTCATCTGCTGGGTGGTGTTGAAAGAAGAATATGCCTGGAGGTGTTTCAGGTTCCTTCAGAGTGATAAAGTCCAAATGAAGGCCCTCTTTTGTAACCAAATATATTAATAAAATGTATTACAAGGAATCAGACAGAAAAACTGAAACCAAATAATAGGTATGGATTTCTCAGGAAAGCTGAAGAAGGGCGATGTTATTCTAAATACCAGTTAAAGTTATTCTGCCTATCAGTAAAATGCTTTGATTCCAGAAGGTATCCAGCTATCTAATGATGAAAAGTAAATAGATTATACCTGAATTTTACTGAAGCCAAATGTGAATGAAGTCCATGGAGAGACTGACACTGACTTCAGTGGGATCTTGATCAGATCCCAGAATTTGCTCGAGGTGCTCTAAGTCACCTGATGCTGAGCACAGTACTCCACAGCCTGCAGAATTTAGTCATTCTGTAGTAGCTTCATAGACAAAATTTTGTATTACTTTCATCTGCATGTATTTTGAACAATTAACTCAGCTTGTGTTTCATAGTTAAATGAAGTTATTTTAATTAAGGTCTCAAAGTGTTAATAGAAAATAGTCTGTGATTTGAGAGAACTGAATATATGTGCTGTGGCTCTGAATGTATAACATACTTTGTCTTCTGAACTTGACTGACAATTCATCTTTGAAATGAAGAAAACATATCTGTTTTTATATGCTTAATGGTTAACATGAACATTTTACAAAGGTTCTGCTTTAAAAATAGGGTTTTTTTCAGAGCACTTCAGTGGTAAATTTGCATATTTAATTACATAAAAAATCTAAATAAGAAAGGCATTTTTTCCTCTTAAAGATTGGACATATCATTGTCTTCATCTGTTTAGTGAATAGTTCAAAATATATTAGCGATGACTCATAGTTGTTTTGTACTATATTGGGAGAAAATACAGAAATGCAGCCTAAATATTTATGCTCACAGGTTGTTGTGGTTTTTTTTATTTTCTCTGCTTTCACATCAGAAACTACAATATGGTGCCTCTTTAAGGCATGAGCTCATAGGGGAAGACTAGTTGGTTTATTAGGTCTTAGTATAACTGAAGATGATACACAATACTTTTCTAGAGAGAAACTAACACGGATAACATTCTTATTTCTGAATCCGTTGCTTTCTGTGCCTTTGAATTTTTATATGTGGATAGCATGCAACATGATGCATAACCGAGCTCCCAATGGAGCCTACGACCTAGACTGAGATCATATGGCAGAATATTTATTCTCATGTTATATTCTTATGCTCTTCTTAGACATCTTCTGTTTTGCCTGCATTGCCCTTGACTTCTCATTTGAAATTAAATAAATAAGCAAGCTGTGAAATAGGAGATGCATTTGTAATACATTCATCTAACATTAAGAAAAAAAGTCATTAAGTAGAAAATGCATGTAATATTGAAAAAGAAAATCAATCACTAATTTGAGTTTCAAGCACCTAAGACCTACATATTGATAAAAACTATAGGTATTAATCAGTTCTATATGTAAAATAAATTATTTGTGAAATATTAAATTCTGTGTGTATCCAAATTAAATACAATTAGTGAGACCTTCTGGGTGTCAAGGATGCACCTGAATCTATTGTCTAGATCATTAATAAAAACACTAAACATTATCAGCCCTCTCCTGGCAAGAAAAGGAACAGCAGGCAACATGACACTTCTAAGGTCAATTTATTAAGTAGGCCGAGAGAGGGATAGTCTTTGTCAGGGCAAGCTTTACGCACACACATATCTGCAGTTCCCCGAGATGTGCCCCTATCTCCACTCAGTGGAGGTGAAGGTAATTCTTGCTCCCACCAGCCTTATGCTGGGCACCAATACATAACCCTTCCCCACTTTCCTTTGCCTCCAGGTGGTGTCAAGCAGCTGCCTGACAATGCTTTCCCCCATCTCCACTACTGAGGGTTTTATAGCCATGTGTTGGCACATAACACCCATCAAACCAGTTAATGACCAGTCACACTGTACCTTTCCAGCAGTTTCAGGTGTTGCTCTCCTGTTCCATGCTCATGCTAAGGCTCCTCACACTCAGGTTTCCCTTGCATTGTCATGCTCCTGTTACAGGCCTCTTGAGGAAGAAGAGTATTGACACTTGAGGAATACCAGTAGCATTCAATTGTTAATTGCACTAAGAGCAAGGACTAAAGACCTTGCTAAGGTCAAAGCACACAACAAAGTAAACAACACTCTCCGCTTATTCACAGAGCCAGTCATTTCATTGTAGGATGCAATCAAGTTGGCTAGTTGCAATTAGCCCTTGGTAAAATCATCTTGGCTGTTCTTAATCACATTTAGCATAACTCAACCAGAGAAGAAAATTATTGGCATTCAGTCCTGAATTCATTCTGTTAGGTTTTCAAGTTTCCAAAATTTTGGCAAAATTGAAACTTTAAGAAGTATCAATGTAAATCAAAACTGATGTCATATAGGAGATAATGCAATTGCTTGTCAGAACTAATGAAGTTTATGTACATATTGTCTGTCTATGGGTAGTAGATATTTCACATAAAATTGATTACTCACAATAGTATTTTTTTCAAAAAATGAAAGATTTTTTTTCATTGTCTTTTTACTTTTCCTTGGTTTTATCCCTATGGTGTTTTGTGAATTCAAGTGAAAAAAATTATTAACAGTAAGTGATGTAGTATAGAAAAATGAGTTGTTGAAAATACTCTCTCGTGTTCATTTGCCATATCTACTAAAGCACAGTTTTATTTAAATGATATTCAACTTTTAAACTAGATTGCAATAGTTTGGCTCATCTTTGCCACAACAAAAGGAAGTTCAAAAAGTAGGGCCACAGTCCTGGACTTCAGAAAAGCAGACTGTGGCCTCTCAGGGACCTGCTTGGAAGAATCCCATGGAATACAATCCTAGGGAGAAGATGACAGCTGTTTGAATTTCAAGGTGACATCCTCCAAGATCAGTAACAGTCCATGTGGAGGTGCAGGAGGTCTTGCAAGGTGGCAGGATGTCTGCATGGATGAATAAGCTTTTGACAAAAGGAACAGAAATAAAAAGGAAGTATACAAGAGGTGGAAGCAGGGACAGCATTGGATACTGTCATTAGATACCTGACCATACATGGCCCTGAGCAACCTGCTGTAGGTGACCCTGATCTGAGCATGGACTTTGGGCTGAATGATCCTCATTTCACCTTCTGAACTTAACTGTTCTGTGATTCTGTGAATCTGTGGTTTAGATGGGCGCCAGTATCCATGCTTTACACCTAGTTATCCTAAAGCACAGCTTGGCTTTTGAGCTAAACCTGCTCAAGAAAAGGTCAGTCACAAGCCAATATATGAACTAATAACTATTTAGGGTAGAGAGGGTGGGAGAATATTCTATGCTATGGTTGCCATCGCGAAGAAGTTAAAGAAATGCTAATGACTACTTCCAACTGTTTTAGTCCTGGTTTTGCTGTCTGGACCTATTTGAAATTATGGCCTATTTTGAATTATTTTACATTGTCTGTATTTTATAATCTTGAGCAAATGTCATAAAAATAATTTTACTGAATCCATTTGGAAGGTACTATTCTGTGTAATACTCTTGGTCTTCTCAAATCCAGATATTCGTTTGAATTTCACTGAATCAAGTCCCCCCATGACAAAATTTTCTATTTTCTAGTATGAACTTTAGAAAAACGTATTATTAGAAAAGGCTTTTAATATCAGGATTGAAACTAGAGGTGGTTCAAAGATGTTATATACTCAAAATATTGAAAAGATGTACAAACATAAGTAAGGAAAGTAAATAAATAAATGAAAGGGAATAATCAAATGTATATTTTTAATTGTCATAAGTCAGGTGAATTGTATACCCTTGCAGTAGAAATAGGCACCACTGAATTTTAGAACTTGATGATATCTGTCCTAATGGTACTTGTTTCTTTCAACTGTCCTAGATATCTATGGTGACTAAATCAGGTATCTGTGCTACAGGTGTTTGAAGTTAGGCAAGATGAAATTGTGTGTCTATTACAAGTATTAACTTTACTGAAACTACAATAAACCTTTTACTTCCAACTCTAGCAGGTGCGAAAAAGTAGTATTTTGCCTAGCTACAAACATCTGCTTTCATGCATTATTGGAAACAGTAACATCAACAGTGTTATGAAGCATAATTCTCAAAGCAAAACTCCATTATATCACGGGCATGTGTATTAGTATTATGTAAAAGTAGACAAGACAAGGTTAATACTTGTCAAATTTTTGAAATAAGTGGTTCTATATTGAACTGTATGCATTAATACAGTTTGACAACAAGAACTGTAAGGAATATTTATTTTAATTTCTTATTCCTATGTTTTAGGAATGATTAGGTAAATCACCAATTAATTTCATTTTTAATAAATGCAGGTGTTATTTTTTAAATTCCCTTTTTATTACTCCATCTTACTAGAAAGGTGTTATTATGCTAAATATCATTCTAATGATATCTTTGAAACAAATTGTTCCCAGTTCAACAAAAGGAAATGTAGCCTCATGTAATTTCAGAAAGTTTATATTTCTAATTATTGCAGACAAGTAGTAAATATCCAAATGTTTTCTTCAGCAATATGCAAAAGAGAAGATTAGAAAATCTGTTACTTTCCTACTCAGAGACAAGTACTAGTTTTTTCTTTAATCTACCCTCAGTCTAGCATCAATACCACTAATATATATATACCTGCTTAATATATTAATATATGCCTGCTTTCTGTGAATAATTTTTTCTGTACTAATGAGAATTGTTAACTTTTCTCTTAAGGATCATCTGCTAATCTATATAAAATCTCTACTAGATGCCAAGAATGTAACTTGGTTGCCCCAGATATTTTCTTCCCATTTCTGAAATCCTGCTGTAATTCAAAAGAGATGATGAGTCTTTCAGGAAATACTATTTCCTGACCTTGTAACTTGAGCTTGTAACTCCCTTGTAATTGAGTTGCCTCCCTGGTAAGACAAAGAGATTGTGGAAGAACCAAGTAGGATTTACTCTACTACTGACTCTTAGCAGTGTGGCTCTAGGACTGATCCTGAGATAGGTTACACAATCCCACAACATAAGCATGGGACTACTCCAATAAAATAAGAGTGCTGTCAGAAAACAAGGCAATGGAAGTGTAGCTTTATGGTTGACAAAATATCAGAAGTGCTAACCTGAAAATAAACAGAGGGGACACATCCAGCATGCCTTAGCTAACTGGGGCCCACCCTGCAGCACCCATTGGGAGAACAGGGCCAGGCTGGTGATGCTGACTGGGGCCAGCTCAGAGCCCCACAACTGCCTGGCAAAGCTGTACTGATGGAAAGGACCAAAGTCTGGCTGAGGAGACAAGAACTAGAACTTCTTGAGAATTCAGTGGAATGCAGAGAGATGTTCAGGTCACTGTGCAGGACAGACATCTGAATTTGGGGCATTTGTGAGACTCCTTGTTCATGGATATAGTAA
Organism: Pandion haliaetus; assembly: GCA_013401275.1. Classification (NCBI taxonomy): domain Eukaryota; kingdom Metazoa; phylum Chordata; class Aves; order Accipitriformes; family Pandionidae; genus Pandion; species Pandion haliaetus. The sequence continues at coordinate 21,754 of VYZV01035713.1, read as the reverse complement.
CAAGTTTTTTTCTAGATAGCTTTACTCCCTGTAAAAAGAACATGTTTATGCATTTTCCCCCTTGTTCTCTCTAATATACTGAGTTGATAATTATCTTTTTACACATGTTGTGGTGAAGAATATATAATAGAATAGCAAGAACTACTTTTATTTTTGGTGGGGAGAGAGTGTTATTAACATACGTGTCTGCTTTAGGCAAGAGGCAGAGTGGTAGGGAAGAAATCATTAAAATGATGCATAGAGGTTAATGTCCTATATTGATTTCATTGCTACAAATGAGAGATTTCGGTGAAGAAGTTAGAAACAAAGCACTAATCCAAAATCTTTCTGGTAATAATCATGAGTAATTCCATATCAGATTGTGGTACAAATTATGATGCACACAATATTACTTCAAAAGGATCAATTAAAGCATTTATACAATCACTCCATTGTAACTTCCCTGCTGGTCAGTTGATAATGTAATGAATGTTTTCAATATTCCATTTACACTAAGGGAATTAAAGTGATTGGAATATAAGGTTGATTATACAGTTATAATAAAACCCCATAAAGCTGCATTTTAGCACATTTACTTACACATAATTTCTTTTAACTATGTGCTGTAGCCCTAATAATTGTTTCTTCTAGCACAGCCTTAAGAATCTCTCTGAGATGGATATAGACCAGATTTTTCAAGAGAAAGAGATTTCTCTTAAGTGCCAGAAAAATAAAATACAATTAGCCTTGGTTTTCAGTGTTACTTTTGTGTAATCTAAACAGTTATTATTAGCAGTTTGGAATCAGTGGATCCTACCTGTGTGAAATCCAGTTTAACAAACATGTAACGTAATATCTATTTAATCTCAAATAAACTGGTATGAAAAGTTACCCTTTATTATTGAGTAAAACACAGAGTTCCACTTCAAAACAAATAAAATTCACATTTTAAAATCAATCATTACAGAAACTATTCTAACCAAAGATCTATTTTCCCTCTGAAATGAAATACCATGAAACCTACAATTTTAATAGGGACAAACCAGCTTATTTCCTATTACTTCTTATATTCTAAAACTGAACAAAATATTCATTTTTAGAAATTACCTCTAAGAAAACAAAAATCGTATCAGCTTCATGTTAATTATTCTAAATTTACATGTGAGCACTCCAGTCTTTATAAAGATTAATTTGGCTGGTCTATAAAGTCATTTGAAATCTCCCAGTTAAAAATGGTTTAACAAAGAACTCTTAATCTACAGAGTGTTCCAAATGTTTTCTTCTATTCTCCTAACTCCTCCAGAATGTTTTCTACCAAGTAATGTCCAGAGATTTCCTGGTCTGGGTTATAACTTTTGTTAGACCTGAGAGAGAAATTTCATAGGGAAAACAATATGAAGGTTTAGTGTCTGAAGAAGCTAACATTTTTCAAGTATGGTTGCCATATTTCCAACAATAAAAGCTTTGCATAATTATAGTAACAAGCTGAAAGTTGAGAAATATTTATCAATTAATTTTGAAACATTTTTTAAACTTCCTTGTTTCTTTCAAAGTGGTAGATTTTGATGCTTTAACAAAAGTTGCCCCCTTGTTAGTTCTGTGATTGCAGGTACTTTACTTCTTAAGTCCACCATATTGAAGACATACGTATTTTGCCAACAGGAAAAAAGAGGACAGGGTTATCCTCCATCCTTTCATCTTTCTTTGTGTCCCTAGTTATGGAAAGCGGATATACATGACCTGAAAGTGAGGGAATGTTACCTTCCATGTCTCTCCAGTCAAGAATTCTTATAGTCAGAGAACTAATGTTCACAGATATTATTCACAGAACTAGCAACAACTCTTCCATTCAAGTTCTATAAAATGTCTCTGGAGTGAAATAATTCAACACCATCTCTTTCCCTTCCCTTCTCTTCCCTTCCCTCCCCTTCCCAGATATATTTTCCTTTGTACTGAAAATTGCCTAAGTGTGTTAGATTAGATGCAAATAGTTTTGTAAATATTTAAGTAATCTGCATTTAATAAGGAATGTGTCATATGATTTGCCCCATTTGTTTTTTGGTATTATACTTGGTGTCTTGTTGCAATGTAAAACTGAAATGGGCTTTTACAAACTGCTGAAGTGTAGAAATGTTTCCTCCTGCTCCCATTACATTTAGTTTTGTTCAAGTCCATACAGTTGTCAGCTTGAAAACGAATACAGCAAGGACAATGGACATGAAGGTGGGAGAAATAGTTTACTGAGCTTTCTTGAAGTTAGATAATCTCTCAAATAAGTGGCAAATATCCACCATAAACAGCTTTTCAGTAGCGTGGGTGACAAAGTATATCATACAGGAATCACAACTTGCAACCCACTTTTAGGTACAATTCTATGGAGACTCGCAAACAAGCTTTAAACATAGAGATTTCTCGGGAAATTCATGGAGAGTAACTATGTCGTTACAGTTAAGGTGTCTGCCAGTTGAGTACCTAAATGCCCATTAGAATAGATATATTAAAAAAAGAATTACACATCATATTATTTGGGAGGAAAATAAATCAGCTTTCTCAAGAGATACAAGATCTTGTTAGGTCATGGATCATTCATTTCTAAGCCATCTTTTAAAGTATTTGCAATTACTTACTGCAGGCAGAAATCATGGACGTGGTATCAAAGAATCAAGAAAGATAATGGCCTAAGATGACATGGGCATATTTTAGTTTGTTGGCTGTTGTCTGTGGTCTCCTTGGGGTCTCATAATTTCTTCTAGGAAAGAGGACATTTATCCAAACTCATTGTTTCTCCTTAAAAGAAGGGGAGGAACAAAACAGTTTTATTCAAACATTTTAAAGACAAACACAGCAAAAGCAAAGTGCCTGGGAGAGCAGAACCTCTGCACTGGGAAGCTGTGCTGCAGAGGGGCCGAGGAGCAGCTCTGCAGGAAAGGCCCTGGGGTGGTAGTGGCTTCAGGCTGAACATGAGCCCGTGGTTTGTGCTGGTAGCAAAGGTGCCCAACAGCTCCTGGGGTATACAGACAGTGGCACAGCCTGTAGATCAAAGCAAGGGATTATCCCCTGATATGTGGCACTTGTCAGACCACATCTAGATACTGCATCAGGTTTGGAGCTCCAACACAGGAAAGACACAGACAAACTGGAAGGACCTCAGGGGAGGGCCCCCAAAGTGCTGGGGCTGGAGCACTTGCCCCATGAGGAGATGCTGGGGGAGCTGGAATGGGTCAGGCTGGAAAACAGATGGCTTTTGGGGCAACTAACAGAAAACCACCACCTACGAGGGGTCATCAAAGAGATGGATATGGGTTCCTCACAGTGGTGCAGGATGGGAGGGTGAGGGTCATCAGGTTCAAGTTGAAACAAAAGATGTTCAGGCTGCATATAAGGGAAAAAACTTTTTAAGGTAAGGATAATCAAGCATTAGAGCAGACTGCCCTAGTTGATAGGTTGTAGAATCTCCAAATTTCAGACAATGCCTTTTGTATTTAAAATGTTTATTTTCCTCTGTAGACAATCAGTTCTGTATACATTATGCCTATTTTCCCTTATATTGTATCAATTTATAAAATCAAATAAAGTATTTACAGTATGTTGTATACCAAGTCTGGCAAGTCTTGTGAAGAGAAATTTCACTTGGACCAACAACTTAAGTCCATCCACTAAAAGTTTAATTTGTCCTTGTAGCCATTCTCAAATTATTTTGTGGTGGCATGAACTAGTGTTACTGAAACTAAATTAAGTTATGTACAAAAGGTAGTACTAGTTCAAAGGTATTAGATTTTATTTTATTTGTACTCTGCCAAAGCACTTTGTGAGGCAATGGAGTACAACTTTGCCGTAGCACTTGGAAAGATTTACTCACCCAAAAATTTCGCTCTTTAAATCTAAAATGTTTAAAAGACTTGGATGCAGAGTAGGTATTCATAGCCAGAACGTGTAATAATTGTCAAAGGAAGATCAATCTGTTCCACAATATAATTTCCTTTCCAGTTTAATCTCATGATATCTTCTCTTGTATAGGTTTTCTACCCTGATGTGTAAAATTGTCCACTGGTTTACAAACTTAAGTTGCGAAGTTCTATTTCACATTCATATGACAACTATGCAGCTGAATTTCAGATGTAAGTGTAAAGGCACGTTTATATTCTGAACTTTATGCAATTTTTTATTGGGTGAGGTATTTCATTTTACAGCTCTGAGCTTTCTGAGGTCCTTGTGACTAAAACTTTGCCTTAGAAGTATGCATTTAAACATTCAGAGTGTTTTTAAAATGATGAATTAGGGAGAATCTCTGGTAAGTGCCTTTTTACCATCTAATTCTATGCATTGCTAAGTTTCTTCTTCTCATGCCTAGTGTCAGTATCAACACATGAAGACCAATGAAGTTCTGGCAGTCATCCTGGATTCTGAAATGGACAGATGCTGCCAACCGAGGCAGATGTCAACACTTCTTTGACGTGGTGTATTTTTTCCCATACCCTGTGGCATATAATTTTACATGTGTTAATTTACATGAAAATACAACACAAATAGTTCAGTGCATAAAATAAATGTCCAGCACAAGATGGTAACTGACAAATATTTGGACATTAAAGAACTATGCCTGAAGGGAAAAGAATCCATTTGATCCATTAATAACAAGAACCTGCTCTTTGATCCTTTCTGTTCCCATTACATCAGAGAAAACCATGAGAAACAACATCTTGTTGTGAAATGTGTCAGGTGTTGCCAAAACAGCAAGCAAAGCACTTATAAACATAACCTTGAAAACAAAAATGTTAGGCAAGATCTAAAATGGATTCAGTATCAAAATTCCACAGCTCAAAACAACAGTTCTCAGTGCCTTCTGTCTCCCATGCTTTAAATCACATAAATGAAATGCTCATGAAAGCTAAAAATACTCCCATATTAAAAAAAATCCAAACAAACATGGTAGGTCTTTCATATTCATACTAAAAATAACATTTTGTTCATTAGGAAAGGAAAATAATTCAGTATTCACCAAGCAGTAAGATATTTTATGAGCTGTAGGCAACTTGTCACTTGTGTGGCAGAATTTGTAAAAACTTTTCATAAACATTTCCTGAGATAGGAAGTGAAGACTTCATATGGGCTGGCATATTTTGATTTTTCATCAGACTGACCAGGCACACACATCTGTCCTCTGGACTAGTAAAAACTGACTACTGATCTTGCAACCATGGGTGACCAGTACCTTAAGCCCAAGATCAGCTCCAGAAAAGAAGGGCTCCAGAGAAGCTAAGGGCAACAGAGCTGTAATTCCACTAAGTGTTGTGAGGCAGACTGATTGGATATAGCTAAGGAATAACATCATTACTTAAGTGGAAATTCTACTGTAATAATGTTCATATATTAAAATTTTATATGAAATGTCAAAATCACAACTTTATTGGTTTGTATTATTTTTAAGATGTCAGTTGCTATAAAAATAGTGTATTTTCACTATTTTTTTGTGCTAATGTGAAATAAAAACAAAATGTCAAGCTACTGCTTTTTTTTCCTGGATGGAGAGTGTAGTCATTGGCCATTTTTGCTCATATGGTAACATCTCTCTCACTAGTAAGACACATAGGAAAATTATTTTGATTAAATCTATGCTGTCCCAGTGACATATATACACAAACTTATTGTTACAGGGACCATTTTTATGTGTACTTGTCCTGGTTTCAGCTGGGATAGAGTTAATTGTCTTCCTAGTAGCTGGTACAGTGCTATGTTTTTGAGCTAGGTATGAGAAGAATGTTGATAACGCACTGATGTGTTCAGTTGTTGCTAAGTAGTGTTCAGTCTAAAGTCAAGGTTTTTTCAGCCTTTGATGCCCAGCCAGCAGGAAAGCTGCAGGGGCACAAGAAGCTGGGAGGGAACACAGTCAGGGAAGCTGACCCAAAGTGGCCAATGGAGTATTCCATACCATATGACGTTTTAGGAACTGGGGCAGGCACATCGCCACTCGGGGACTTCTGGGTGCGCCGGTCGGCGGGTGGTGAGCAATTGCGTTGTGCATCACTTGTATATTCCAACCCTTTTATTATTACTGTTGTCATTTCATTAGTGTCATCACTATCATTATTAGTTTCTTCTTTTCTGTTCTATTAAACCGTTCTTATCTCAACCCACGAGTTTTAGTTCTTTTCCCGATTTTCTCCCCCATCCCACTGGGTGTGGGGGGGGAGTGGGTGAGCGGCTGCGTGGTGCTTAGTTCCTGGCTGGACTTAAACCACGACAGTACTTCACTGGTCTTAAACTCCCTTAGGATATGGCTATATTGGGTACAATGGAGAACAGCTTAATGAGCACAGCTGCCTTAAATGACTTTGGCTTAAGGAGCTATATGACTGCATCAGCATAACAAATGCAAAGTTGGAGATTTCTAGAACACAGTATTACATCATATTGACCTCCCCTTTGTCATATATCTATATACCAGGCTGATGTGTAAGAAAGACTGGTACCAAAGAAAACAGAATAGATAAAAAAAAATAATTAACTCTGTAGCAATTTTACAATAGTAAATTAAACTTACTTTGTACTAAAGCAGATTAGGTGTGCTCTCACGGTCTGTTTTGTTCTGTTGACTCGGTTCTCCATGTCACTGGCACCTAGCCAAGCAGTTGCAATAAACAAATATGGACAAGGAAGAAGAATCTGGCAGCAGCTTAAAACACCACCATATTTCTGAACACAGTACCACAGTCTATTTCCATCAACAAAAACTAGCATCAGAACTGGTTTCTGTTAAATTACAAAAGAGGTCAGTGTACTTCATGCAAGAAACATGCATGTTTATGAGCCGTCTTCTCTTTACCAGAGAATGTCACCAAGATGCAAGATCTCTTGCATCTATTTCATTAAAGCTAAAGTTTTAAAATGCCCAGTGGGTGTAAGATTAGTGTAACACAATTTCTCTCTGCAACACCAATGTGGCTGTTTTCATGCTCCAATTATCTGTCAGATTTCCCTTAAGACTGGTAGAAAAATGTCTGTCAAAACTTGGATATTCCTCAAAGGAAAGGATTCACATAAAAAAATGGAATTATAATCAAGAGAATATATAGTGTGAATAACAACACTGAAGAATGAAAGCAAAATGTGAATATAACTCAAAAGGAAACTATAAGGGGGAAAAATGCATTGCACAAGTTAGTTCATCTGAAATTGCTAACTAACCCCACAAATCCTATGAGATACTCAGAAGCCATAAATACAGTATTGGAAGTCTTCCAGTTAGGGATATATAAATAATAATATCAGTTCTCTTTTATATGTCTTTCCAGTAATATCTAAAAATAATTCAACTCACTGCATTGTATGTAGCCTGTAAACAAACAGCTGTATGTTATGGAGGGGTAAATTAAGGACAAATAAGAGCCCAAGGCTTAAGGTGCCTCATGTATAAGAACATAATTCAGCTAGAATGTTTATTTATTTATTTTTAGGAAGTTATCATTATACCTTGAACAAAGGTCCATATCCCTTACATTTAATGTTATATTCTACAGAAAGACAGTGGCAGAAAGGAGAAGACTGGTGAAGCTTCTGTGATAGCGTACACTGCTGAAGAGACATAAGCCTTCATTCTGCACTAACTGGCATTTCCAAGAAGTGAAATTTTCTTCCTCATAGAGATTAATTTCCTGTAGTAGGTGGGAGACTTTCAGATATCATTATCTAAAAGTCAGAGATACCAAGCCATAGAAGGCTCTAAGAAGAACTTGGGATCACGACTGGAAGTTTGACCTCATGTGGTTGTAAATCTGTAATCAACATCTTCAGGGTGGCTGCAAAGTTTTCAAATGATAGCTAGTATCAGTTTTAACCAGCCATTCTTTATTCATGTTGGTCATGGCTGGATCCTTTGACTTCTTGGTAGTGATACAAAGTACTGATACCAGGGAGTAGACTTGTGGGGTTTTGTTTTGTTTCGTTCTGTTTGTTTTTTAGGGAAATTTTAAGTAGGCCATAGGAATGAAGCAACCTTTCATCAGTAAAGAGCTTATAATAACTGTTCAATAAAAAATAATGCATTGTTTGAACTGAACTGCAACCAAAATGCTAAGTAGATATTTGGTAATGTAGGGGCCCATGTAGTTGGAATGAATAATGTTACTTGCCAGAACTAGAAGCTTACAGTTTCCTTAAGTACGGTGTTAAACCTACGATTAGGGTAGGATTCAGGAATTAGACTTTGGCAACAGCAGATTCTAAGAGCATGATTTACAGCTGAAAGCTTTTGAGCACGGGTACAACATTCTGCAGGGTTTAGACTATAATCTTAGTTTGGGGGGGTGTGTAGAAGTTGTTTGGCAGTGCGGGCAACTTATTTTATAGGCAATGAATTGCTGCTAATCCTGCAGTTTGGATTAGAGTTAGGAATGGGAAGACAACACTTGGAGAACGCCATTAATTTCTAGAATGTAGATGAGCACTGATGCAAGAAATAAAAGTATCTTCTGATTCATTCTCAATTAAATATGGGGTTCTAAAATAAGATTAGATGTGTCTGGTGTCACCTGAGGATAAAAAAACCTGGATTTGTAGAATTTTTCAGACCACATGGAGTACTGCACTTCTGTGGTTTTGCTTTTAGTGTAATATCCACTCAGGTATACACATATGTCCACAGCCTATTCTGAACTGGAGAAACCTTCCTGACAGCTGATGTGAGTTCTATGGTCTACAGCCATTAGCAGCTATTATTGCCTCACCTCAAGCCCATCACACTTTCACTGGACAGAAATCTGGCATCAAAATTCTTCTAGTCACATGTTTGTAAAGAGAGAGAGTGAAAGTTGCCAGAGAGAAAATATTGAGATAGAAGTCTCACCTCAACAGGTAGAATCAGAATCTGAACATGAGGTTACTTCTAAGATACTTACTGCCAAGTAGTTACACTGAAAAAAGGAACATTTCAAAATGTTGGTTTATACACATACATAAATAAACTATATTCCATTTCTAAGAGAAATTAATAAAATAATTATAAGGTAGGTGGTAGAGTAAAATGCTTCAACACCAACAGGTTGGTAGCTATGTAGGAAGAGAGGGAAGATATTCACAGGAGGTAAAGTTACTGTCTTAATGTTTCAGAAGACAGCCTGACAGCTATATTCCGAAGATAGCATCCATTTTTAATCTTCCAAATCTGAATAGGAGTGTAGATAGTGAAATGCTGAGCAAAACACTTAGCTGTTACTCATCTTGTCTGCATTCATACTTTTAAATAAAATGGGCCAAGACTGTTCTCTGATCTTAAGTCCAACTGCTATATTATGTTCCATGTCTGTAAGGCTAAACTTGCTTCCTCCATAATAGCATGGTTTCACCTATACTGCCAACTGAGAACAACTGCTGGCCTGTACTGCCCTTCAAATAATTTCTGGGTATTGTTTGGAAGAGGACAAGTTGCTTGGGCTACAGGAATGCTAAGGAACATGCTAAGCATGCAGGAAAGAGCCCTATTTAGTTTAGCATAAGATGTCAGCTAATACAGACTGTTTTTTCAGCTTACATATGTTAAACTGAATTAGATAGATTGTCCTTCAAAAGTGAGTGGTGGGCTTCAAAACGCAGTAAAAAAGGTGTAAAGTGTGCCTGCAATCTGCAATGAGATTCTTTCAAATATCATGACCTCACCATTTTTCCACTAGTCATCTAAACTGGCTGCCTGTTCAGCACAGATCAATGTGATGAATTATATCAAATGGAGCAGCAATTCTGTCACAAGAAAGCAGCCACTGCTTGCATATTGCATGACACATTTTATGAATGTGTTTAGCAAGCTCTGGGAATTCATACTGGATGGATGCAGGAAGGGTATAGAAAACAGCTCCAGGAATCTGTGGAATAAATGTCCAAAACTGAAATACATGACAGCATGAAAGGCAACCCAAGAACGAAACCAGCCCTAAATGCTGGAGGTGGCTGTTCTGTTCTTCCCACAATTATGGATTTTGTATTTCCACTGTTATCCTCATATTTCAAACTGCAGCCTTCAAGAGATTTGGAGTTCCTCTGTTCTTAGTGTCTGAATGGTATCACAACTTTGCATTTAGATGTAATTTAAGCAAATATGTTTTCAGGGAGTTGGCTAAGCGTTCCTAATCTGCTCTCAGGCAAGCTATGCGGTGACTGCACAGGAAAACTAAAATTTATTCCCTTATCCTTGTAGATTGTTCTTTTAGTGTCTGGATGATATTTTGGATACTGATGTTCATATTTTACTTGTCCTACTGAGGATTATGAGGTCCTAAGCAATGTAAACCATGGTATTCTTTACTAACAACATGCATTCAGGGAAAATAATTTAAAGGCCTGGCTTGGCAATAGCTAAGCAAATAATTTGCTGTTCATACTGGAGCATTAACTATCTGCTCAAATTGCTAGTCAAGCCAGAATCTGTGGCTGGCTAGAATTAAGGGCATTGCTTGCCACTCTGCAACCATTCTTCTCTTACACATTGACTTATGATTTAAGATACAGAAACAACACTGACTAACCAATGGCAGTGATGTACCACAACATAAACCCAAAACATTGGAGTCTTTCTCTAGCTGAAGTTATTATTCTATAGAGACTTCAATCAATAGTTAATGAAATAGATTCAAAAAGTGTGGTAACTATAACCATTTGCTACATGCAGCCACTGTAACAGGTCTTTTAAAACTTCTCATTTTTCAATCCAGAAAAATTGCCAGAGGCCAAAAAGCTCTCTTTACTTTCCTGAGTAAAATTAATATAAAAATAATCAGAAAATGTCATCAAAGACACTTTAAAAATCAGATGGCAATTCTGACTGTTACACTTTAAACAAGTACGTGCTCCTTTTTTACCATCTCCTCTTTGGCTTTAGCCTTATTTGTTAAATCTATTATATTCCCACATACTTTGTGATGGAACATGGCATTGCATTTCCTAAATCTTCTTTATCATAGAATCTGTATTCTGAATCAACTTTTAGAGTACTAGCAAAACACACTCAGGGTTAAAAGTAGGCTGTGGGCCTAGATTTTTCTAGCATTTCCAATAGAACTGAGGAAAAAGGATTAAATAGATCTTATTAGCCATTAGGCTGTAGCCTAAATTATTCTTTAGTTAACAAGAAACAGACAAACAACTGTCCAAAGAATGAAAAAAAACCTGTCATATTTGTCATGGTTTCAGCTCAGCCAGTAACAAAGCACCGCAAAGCCTCTCACTCACTCCCCACACCCTCCCCTGGCCACATTGGGATGAGAAAATCCAAAGGCAGGCTCGTGGGTCGAGACAAGGACTGGGAGGGATCACTCCCCACTTATGGTCAGGGGCAAAAGGCAGGCTCAACTTGGGGAAGAAACAAAATCAATGTAATTTACTACAAATCAAACACAAGGATATTAGAAAGGGAAACCAAACATCACAACACCTTCCCCCCACCCCTCCCACCTTCCCGGCTCAGCTCCATTCCTGGTTCTTGCTACCTCCTCCCGCCGGCAGCACAGGGGAAAAGGGGGTTTATTTAGGTCAGCTCACCACACGTTGTCTCTGCCACTCCTTTCCTCAGGGGGAAGATTCCTCACTCATCCCCTGCTCCACTGTGGGGTCCCTCCCACGGGAGACAGGCCTTCACCAACTTCTCCAACGTGGTTCCTTTCCGCGGGTGGCAGTTCTTCATGAACTGCTCCAGCGCGGGTCCCTCCCACAGGGTGCAGTCCTTCAGTCACACACTGCTCCAGCGTGGGCTTTCCCATGCAGTCACGGCCATCATGGGGGGCATCTGACTGCTCCAGCGTGGGCTCCTCCCCGGGCTGCAGGTGGGCATCTGCTCCCCGCTCCTCTCCCTGGGCTGCAGGGGGACAGCCTGCCGTCTCCCCACGGGCTGCAGGGCCATCAGCCTCCTCGGGCGCCCCTCCTCCCCTTCCTTCTTCACTGACCTCGGGATCTGCAGAGGTGTTCCTCTCACATCCTAATCCCACCACTCCCTGCAGGTTCCCCTTCTTAAATCTTTTCTCCCAGAGGTGCTACCACTGTCACTGATGGGCTCGGCCTGGGCCAGAGGTGGGTCCGTCTCTTTGGAGCCGGGGGAGCTTCCAGCAGCTTCTCACAGGAGCCATCCCTGTGGCCCCCTCCCCTGCTACCAAAAGAAAAAAAAAAATACTGCGCCACACAAACCTGTAACACTATTACTTGGCTACACTTAGACGTTGATTAATTTAAACTGCAAAGCACTGATGTCATACAGAGTTATCGCTTTTGATGAGGTTCCTATTTTACTAGCCTCTATGAAAATAGAAAGTGTTTAAAAAATAATCGTGCATTATGTAAGACTGGGATCTCCGTATGTTGTATATTCTGTAGTGTGGCTAACTATGACAATCCAGTCTACAGCAATTTTCTATCTTTGAAAAATGTTTAAATATAAAAAGCCACTAATGAAAACTTAGATGCACTAATTGTATTTATTTATTTGTGTTACATTAGCATCTCAGGGTCCCAGTTAAAGGCTTGGGCGGTACTGTAATAAGTTCTATGTGAACAGATCAAGGCAACAGTACCTGTCCCAGAGATCTTTTCGCCTTTGTACAGTAGTTGCTGCCTCTGTAAGAAACCTCCCGAAAAAATGATAATAAAAAAATCTTTAGACATTCTACTTTACCACAGCAATTTAATCTGCAGCACTTATATGTGGTTATTACTGCTACTAATCATATTTTTTCAACCTCAAAAATCTTAGACATCTCATAATGCTGCGAAGGAACAGTCTGTGCACAAATGAAGCTGGGATTGGATTATGGTCCAGCTTTGAAAATTACAGGGCTGAAACCTTCATTTACACAGAACCACTCTGGGCATGTGGAGTCAGGCATCAGTTCACATTATTCTCATTGCAGGATCAGAATCTTATTACAGGCGTGATTAGATACAATTGATTCTCTTTTTTCCTCTCCTGTCTACTTTAGCTGCTATTTCTTCACTAAAGAATTGAGCAGAATTCTCATTTTGGCAAACAGCTGATGGGTCAACATTACGAGCAAAACAAACAGTCATCAAAGTCAAAGCCTTATTGCTGTAAAAGAAAAAAATCTAGTTTATTTAATAAACTTAGTGGTAAATGGCTAAAAAATGTTATTTAAATGTCCTTATTTTTAAAAGTTTGTAAAACTGGAATTTAAAATAACATTTTTAAAGCACTGAACCTCTCAGATTTGGGTGTTTAAGTTTTTAACTTAACTACAAGTATTGTGACTATAAAGGAAAAAAATTTGAAACTATATCTGCGATTAAAAAAAACCCACAAAACCCACCTTCTAGAAAAGTTACATTAAAAATCCACACCTTCAGTCTTCTATAAAAAGCTGGTAAAAAGCTAAACCAACATGACTGTATAATTAATCGTTCTGGGCTCTAGTTGAAGATATTTCTAAATTTATAAAATTAATCAATTTCCTTCAAATATCTTAGCAAAAATTCTTGAAAGAAACTTGTGCTGTGGTACAGTACTTCAACTAGAAGTATAAGGAAGTATATACTTGTCATTTCAAGTACTGGTTATAAAACATGAATAAATCAAAAGGAAATATTTTATTACTCTAAGTGAAATTCACATGTACTAAAGATATGCATTATTGACATGCATTTTCTCTATATCAGAAGCAGAACTATCTAAATATTTGAAGTATAAAAAGTGTGAGAAAACATATGTTTATTTTAAAAAACATTGGAAAAGGTAACAACATACAGCCTTTATACAAAATTCACCAGCAGCCCAAGACCCGATGAGTATCGCATGATGTTACAGCATGCAGCAGCCCATTTTCCATAGAGATTGGTATGTGGTGTTGAAAAATATTCTGTAATGATTTGCCAAATCACCTAATGGCAAGTAACTTGCTCACTACACATCCCTTAGGACACCATCCAAATCACATGACACAGAAAAGACCTTAGGCTGGCCTAACCATAGCAGATAGCCATCTGGTATTAGAAAACAAGGAGTTTTCTAACCACTAGAAGTCAAAAAAGAAAAAAAAAATACTACGAACTGAAATGTAAAACGAGTGCTACCAGGCTGCATGTTTAATAAGGTGCATCCTAGCATGACACAAAGCTGACTACACAATGAAATTCACCTTCCATACCACCCAATCACAAAAATAAAGTACTTTCACTGCTTGAATAGTGTATTGGTAAACACCACTCAGGAATTTCCCATGAAAACTTTATACATTAAATCACCCCAAAGGTGTTTAATGGCATCTGGTGCATTTATTAAACCATTAACAGTGATTTTTATTTTCATAAAATAGAGGAATATATAAATGGTTTTCACAATCAGAATAAGTTATACTGAGCTGTTCTGAATAACAAGTTCAGGTTTTGAATGGCATATATAATATATTTTCTTAGCTGTTCATTATTTGTTGTATCTGAACCACCTTTCAAGATCTTCTCAAGATTGACTGTTGATCAAAAATTTATAGTGATCTAGCTGGCAAGATGAAAAAGTATAATAAAGTAAAAAAAGTATATAACTATTATGCCAAGCAGAGCCGAAAAAATGAACTTGATACTGAAAAGTATTGAGCAAGGGTTCTCAGAGAAAGTACCATGTCCCTGCATATTTGTGGAATGGTCAATCCATTAAAATACAAACCCATCCATTAAAATACAAACCCAGCATCAGCTGTCTCCCTTACTGTTTTAACAACTGCTATATATACCAGTTATACAGGTAGAAAACTGATTTTCTGGAAACCTGTGAAAAGACACAATAGATATGATTTTGTGTATCCTTTCCATTTAACATTTCTCTATAGGGAACTGAAAGAAAGGAGTGAAACTGTGCTGACTGTGTTTCCCCACACAGCAAACAATAAAACCTCATGACTGATGATAACAAAAGCTTTGAATGCATTTGAAAAATTACCATAAATTCCACAGGACCATTAAACCATTAAATCATTAACCATTAAAACCAGTTTAATCTTTATATTTTGCCCAGAATGTAAGGCTAATTTTTAACAGAAAAAAAAAAGAGGGT
>VYZV01035707.1:0-14173 GCA_013401275.1 Pandion haliaetus | reverse complement strand
ATAACTTGAGTCGATATGGGAATTTTGTGTTGTGCTTTCCTTATTTTGTGTATTGTTAAATTATACCCTTTGAGGTGCTCTCATCATTAGTGTCATTTACTCTCAAATTCTTATGAATGTTATTTTGAAGCACTTCAGACATTTTCATTTTAATGACATATAATTATAACTACAATTATTAAAAAAGTCATCCCCATGCAAACCTAGCAACTTCTTAAGAATCCTGGAGTTCCTTAGAAGCGCAATGAGACAATAAATTAAAATAACACCTGGGCTAATTGTGAGCCAATTTAAAAACCAGTGGTTTAGTTTGCTATTTAAAAGTAAATGTTTTCATAGTCTGATGTCTAAAGGAAAATAATTCCATTGATACAGCAATTTTAGAGCACAGAGGGCAGAAACACCCAGGTTTTGGTAAATCTTTGGAACAGCTTGCAAAAGCAGTGCCACAAGAAAAAAGAAGTAATCTCTTCCATGATATAGAGAGTGCTAAGATCATGTACTAGCAGTACCCTGAATGTTAATTACAGAATCTTAAAGTCTATTCAGTATTATATAAAGAATCAATTCAATGACCTGAGATCAGATGAAATATGAAAAGGCTTCTTAGTCTGTCTTTGTACCCTGATGGAGGCACTTTCAATCAGTGGAAATGAGTACATTCATTTACTTATTAGGAAGTTATTCAAAAAGAGAACTGTGCTGTGAACCATCTATAGAACAAACTAATCTGGTGTCTTTCCAGGAAAGGTGACCATCTAATGTCTGAAATTTGCAAGATAAAAGAGAATTTTTGCTGATGTATAGATATATGCTGAAGTTCAATGACTATTAAAAGATAGAAAGGATTAAAAAATTCACCAGAAGCTTTTCTTGCTGATAGAACATGTGCTATGTCAATTTTGGGGAACGAAAGGGGATGTAGGGGGAGAAAGGCAAATCATAGAACCATAGCATGCATGCTATCTATAACAACTGAAATACACAATATAATAACCCAAAAGAATACAGCAAACTTATTAAAAATTCCACCAAACTTCAGAAAATCATTAAAGCATTGAAATTATCAGTGAATTTGCTGTAATCTGATGTTCACACGGTATGATCTGTCATGCCAGTGATTTCATTACTTTAAGCAGATATGTTTTGTAACAGCATTTTGAGTAAACTTCTGTTCTAAGAGCCCAGCCAAGCATCTTAATTTTGCTTTATCTGCAAAGTTTCTAGATCATCTTGTTCTATGGAATAGTCCAAATGAAGTTTAGATAAGCATGAAGTTGTAGAAATCAGATATAATTAAGGGATTTGTTCCATTCAGCTCCTGTATTCATCCAGTTGACTTTCATGTTGAGCTCCCATAATCAACCAGTTTGACTATGTACTTTCAATATGCCACTTTGATATTCATTTTAGAATATGGTCTAGATCTCCTCTTATCATCTCACTCAGTATCCTTAGCAATTTACCTGAAGAAAACAAAACCAGGAAGGAGACAGTGTTGGTAAGTGGATAGAGCAGCAGGTGGTGCAGTTTCAGGTTTTGTCCCTGACCTGATGGCTGAGCACGATTTTACCTTTCTGTAGTGCCATTTCTATGACATTTTAGTTAATTGATTTCTACAGTTAATTGTGCTTTGTGATCTACATGTGGAATACACTACAAAAGACAGATATTATTTATTATTAAGGATATGTCTACTCAGAATTTAAATATTTTCATTAAAAATGTGAGTTTATATTGTTGTACAAAACTGTTTTCAAATCCCTTTTTTGATGTTCTTGCATTGACCTCCAAGTGGCTGTTTTCAATTTTGCTTAAATTGACTAAAAACAAGTTAAGAAGCTAAACCAAAATAGAATGTTCTTTAACCTGGGTTGTACCTTTTTAATCAAAGCAGTTCACTTTTCTTTTAATCTGTTGAGGCAGTTGATGAACATGAAGCAGAAAGAAAGAAGGCAGAGTACAGGACAGTAAAGTGCTTAATGATAGGAAAGTCTGAGAGACTGATTATGGCAGACCAATGTAAGTGTTGAAAGGGAAGTTTGTGAACACAGTAAGACATCAAGAAGTTTTCTGTTTAGAAAAATAATTTTCTTCTTTTTTGTGTGTGTAAATGATAAAGGGGAAATATAATCCTCAGGTCTAAGCTGTTGAAAGCTCAAAGTATGCAAAGCACTACCAGTAGAAACGATGACCAAAAAAAAATGGAAGTAAGAGATGTGATGAAAGAAGATATGAAACTCAGAGAAATTATATGCATGTATGTTTATGCTTGGAAAGCCAGATAGAAAACAACAAAACAGAAACAGAAGGAGTGTGATTAGGAAAAGCTGTTCTTAATTGCTAAAATAGAGTAGATTTTGAAGGGTTAAGTATTTTTGTTGATATTTTCTGATATAAACTGAGTAAACTAGTCCAAAAGGAGCAAGAATTTTTTAGGAGCATGAACTTTTCACACTCTTTTTTTCTTGTGGTTTTTTGTATTCCTGTTCTAGTATTAACTCTTCAGCTTGTGTAGATTCAGAACAAACGCTTGCCATTTCTCTGCCTTGAAAATCAACACAGCTACTTTTTAATAGGAGATTTTTACGATACATAGGGTTAATTAATGTCATTTGGTATAGATTCATGAAAAGATATAACTGATGGAAAGTTGTTCTGTAACTAGATAAGGGTTATACTTATTCTTGAATGGAAATGCACTGCTAGCATTTTCTAAACAAAATATTGCACGGCAAACTACTGGGAGTCTATCATCAGCACAATGTTTACCAAGAGCTCCCTGGAAACACCCCAGTTGATTACTGGTACTCACGGTGATGTTTACAGCACTGCCTCTAGTCTGCGGGTCTTGCTGTGTACCTGGTGGATGCTGCAAATGGACACTGCTTAAGTTAGATTTATAAAGGTTCTTTGCTTGCTTAAGATTTTCCCATGGAGTTAGCAAATAACTGGCAGAGCCTTTTATGTATTAGACAAACCACATCTCAAACCACATTTCATATACAAATTTTTCAGCTTTTCATCATGCCCATATGCACACTGTTTCTGCAATATGTCTTTGTCCATACTGATACTTTTGTGACTGGGGGGGCTGTTTGATTCAGGTTTCAAAAAGAGAGTGAGATTTTCATTTTTAAATGCCTGGGGATTCTTCATAATGAAAGGTTCTCTATTATAAGAAGTCATTGTATAGCTAGAGCATCATAAGTAAACATAGATCACTGTATTATATTCACATGTATAGGTATATTAGGTATGATCTGACCGTCCACATTTGAAGTGAAAAAGTAACAATCTATCTGTGGGTTATGTTATCATTGGGATAGAAGTAACTGCGAACACATAGCCATAAACATAATTTTCTTATATCAAGGAAAATCCTGGGAAAAAGTATACAGCTTTTAACCGCAAAGACTTAAATATGCCTTTGCCAAAGTTAACTCAAGATAACGTGAGCTGTACGAGTTTTTATCCTGCAGGGACTTACCGTGTCAGAACAGCACGGTGTAAGTGAGCGAGCGGTCTCCACAGAGCTGCCGCAGCCTTGCCTGTGCGAGGCAGCCGGCAGCAAGGGCGGCCGTGGGCCTGCCCGGCACAGCGTCCTCCGCAATTGGGAGTGGAATGATACAGGCACTGCTCAGGCCTAGCTGTAGGCTCTGTGGCTATTTGCTGCATCTGTGAAAGAAATTATAAATGCTTATCTGTGAGAAGTGGAGAAATAGCAAATATGTATACTATCTGTATAACAGATTGAAAAATTATAAGTAAGAAATTTAGGTTAACATTACTGGTTTTTATTCAAAAGATTCTTTAAAACAATCGACATTTCTGGTTTTGTTGGTATGTATGTTTACAATATTCCTTAATGCTGCACCTGTAACATAAAAAAACCAACCCAGGTGAACAGTACAAAGTGGGGGTCATTCATGCTTCGATTCTGTGATTTCTTGGTGATTGTGTGTAAGTTTAGTTTGAATTATTATTTGATTAAGACAGGACTTACAATGATCTGGATCCCTTCTCAGCACTGAAGAGCTTACATACCTTGTAATTGCCTCTAATGTATTCCAATTTTTGTGTGCGTTTGTAACTATAACATCTGGTCCTTTGCCAGACTTTTTGGGTGGCATTGCTGTATGCTTCATTCTCAAAGTGCTGAGTGATACGGTCATGAAAAATACCTCTTCTTTGCCCATAAAAAACCCCAATCATATCAGAGATGTTAAAATTTATGCTAAGTCTATTCAGTGAAACATAAATAGTCATCACTTGGAGAACTTGCTATGCAAGGCATGATCCTGCAGTATGCTAGGCTCTTCCTAGATAGTCTCAGCACCCTCAGCTTCTAGTGAGTTGCCTGATGCACAGCTCCTTGTAGGATCTGGCCTCAGCGAAGGAGCATGAAAGGACCCAAAGCAAACTGGCAAACATTCAGCTGTTCGTTGTACAACTTTTCTTCTCTCTCAAAAGTAACAGTTCAAACAAAGGATTAATTTAGAAAGAAAAAAATAATTAAAATTGAAAGAACAGGAGGAAGGAGGATGTGTGAAAAAGAAAGTTAATAACAGTATTTGAAGAGGCAAAGAAATTAGAGAGATGGAAAAACTGATTTTTCTTTTAAATAACATTAGGAAGGTTGTAGATGTTGTTTAATGTTGTCCTTGAATATTTTGCAAGTGGCACAACCACTTCATGAGATGCCAATTGCTGAAATACAGAGTTGTGATTTAAAGTGACAATGTCACCTTAGTTTTAGTCCAAGTGACGGATTTTGTTTTGAAATGGGTTATACCAAACCTAACATGGAGAGATGTGTTTGCATTTGTTTGAATTTCAATTAAAATTACTCTGGTTAAAAACACCACTCCCCTAACTTTCTATTAAAATTCTCTATCTTCTAATGTGAACTCAAATGGGCTTTACAAGATACCAAGTACTCAGGAACAGAGCTGATGCATCCAGACAGCCAAGACAGACACCAAAAATCCCAAACTGTATAGATTAGCTTTGGACATTTCTTTCCTTTTTAACTGAATGGCTATAAACAACACAAACAAAGAATTTTTTAAAAATAGAGGTAGCATATTCTTAATAGCTTGCACATGGTTTATGTGAAAGGCTAATATGGAATCCTGCAATACTGACTGATATCACTTTCTTCTCATTTTTTATTATGATAAAGTATAAAAATGGCACGGTGGTGGAATAGGAAGCCTTAAGTCTTTATTTCATTGGGTTTTAAGTAGCAGATTGTATAGTAAATCAACTTAATTTATGTACCATGTTTATTGTTAAGTTCTACAGATTCATTAAAGCCCTGGAACTGCATTTGTATAACTGAACAGGACCTCTCTTCCTGGCTGTTTAATCCATTTTCAAGCTGCATACACCTCTTTGAATATGTGTTAAAGTAGTAGCCTCATTTGACAGGGAGATTTCATAAAGCTTTGAAGTGTATCATTAAAAGGGACATTGTCAATTTGAATTTTTTCAAGATGACCAATTTAAAAAAAAAAATCTTTTGAATGTTGGAGGGTTTTTCCTAATTCCTAGAAAATGTCTACAATTTTTTTCCTCTGTGAATGTTTGGAAGTCTCATTTAGAACACCAGAGAATATTACTATCATAGCCGTCATTATTAATCATGAGCAATTTCATATTCCCCACCCCCCCATCCTTTTCTCTAACAGGAACTCAGCCCAGTGCATACAGCCAGCCTGAGTCCTGTGAGTCATTTTAGCATTATTTTAAAACTCTGAAATAGGACTTTACTACAACATTCCTTTGTCCTGTGCACTGCAGTTATTTTCATTCTTTGACTGCTGCCTGTTTGGTGAGGTTTTTTAGGCCTGAGCTTTCCAGCGTCTCTCTCCAGCAGACCCCTGCCTGCAGAGGCTGCACTGCCAGCCAGCCTTTCAGTCATGGGTCTTTGACAGACAAGCTCTGCCAGATGTAGCTGCCATGATTTCGGATATTCATGCTCACAGCTGTCCATCTTACAATTCTGCTGGAAATTACTGTCAACCTACAGGGACAAGAGAGAGAAGCATGTGCCTGTACTTGAGCCACCTACATTCACATCGCCTGTTAATTTAAACTGCCAGTGAAAGAGCCTTTGCCCTAATCTTCCGGACTGTCGATGGGATTACTATCTTCCAGCAGAGGGGCAGGGCATAAAGCCGGGAAGTGGTAACATCCAAAATTGTGGCAGCTTTGTACTTCAGTGCATGTGAGCCAGAGCACAAACTACCTGCACTAAGTAAACAGGAAAAAAATAGAGAAAAAAAGGTCTTTAATCTTTCTCAGATACACTGCACGATAAGTTTTTAGATCAGAAAGTGGCATTCAAGTTCCAGTGTCCTTTTAATGACTCAGTGAAATATATTTTATTTTCTCAGTAAAGTTGTTAAACTGTGAATGTTTGATCCAAGCAATTAAAATTACTTTTTATTCTTACAAATTGGGAATAGTATATTTAAATATATAAGAGAGAAGGAACGCTAGATATGATAATATCTGACAGTTTACGGGAATGTGTTTCAAATTACAAGCAAAGCATGTGCGTGCACACATGAATACAGCTGCGGCTTCTCTTCAGCATTAGGTAATGTTCTTTCATAAAAGAAAGGAGTGAAGGCTCCTGCTATTCTGTTCAAAGGAAGAACATTTATGTATTTTATATAGCACTCTTTTTACTGCTGTGTTATGGTATGTAATATATTGGAAGTTCTCAGTCTGTGATAGACCCCCAAAGGGTAGACATGTAGGTCTAAGAGATGAAAAAAATCAAAGATATGATCTCTTGACAGAATTATATAACCTTCTCACACTGCCTCTGAACTTCATTGAATCCTCGAGGTGACAGAAAGCTGGCAAGCTAAGTAGAAGCAGCTGCTTGTGATGGCATGCCTAAGATATATGAATCTATTCAGTGGGATCAATGGCTGAATGCTCAACCGCCCAAGTCATTGATCACCACGATGACCCCAGTTCCTGCTAAGTCCATCAGGTTGCTGTGAAGGCTTTAAGAAGGAGGGAGTGGAAAACGGAAAGCAGGTCATAAACAGCAAAGGGAGGAGAAAGAGAGAGGTACGAGCCCTCCTCATAAAAGCTATTCAGGAAATTGCAAAGCTCATTACTATGTGTGCGGTACTTGATCACACTGAAGTTTTGCTTCAAGGTGCATACCTGAATAAATGGTGAGAAATTCTGTTCTATACATAGTCTGGGATTGCCACGGGAGCCTGCCTTCCATGGTATTTCAATCAGGCCTAGGGGTCTAGGTTCTCCATGCTCCTTTGGCAGTCTCAGCTGTAATATGCACATGAACCTTATTTTTTTTATGTCCTTTCCACAAATGTTCTTTAAAATATTGCATGTAATAAACAAAATACCAACCCACAGTGTATGCCAAATTTTGCCAAAGAAAGCAACAAGGATATAGTGCGAGCAGAGTGCTTATTATGTGAATGTGTGAAAAGGGTACAAGTGAGTTTCATTAAATGTGTTCTACTCATACACAAGAATAATTTAACAATTGAATTGTTTCACAAAAGGAACTATTTTAGCGCAGTTGCATCATGAAATAGACTTTTTTAGAATGGCAGAACAGGTTTCCACATGCTTTAAGTCTCAGAGGATTTATCTAATTTTCTCAGTTCACTAATAAAAATATCTTTTACAGCTTTTAATGACAAAACTTGGAAAACTCAAATGGGCTGCAAAAGGCCAAGCTGGGTTCCTTCTATCTCATGCATCCTGTTATTACTAAAGACGCTCCCAGTTAAACCTTAGCAGTTTTTCTGCTCTCCTTCATTGGGATAGTTCAGTTTTAGTATAGCACAGAATTTAAATGCACTGAGACTGCATAAATCTCATTGTTGATACAGTAAGGAATGCCAAAGGAGAATTCAGTTCACTCCATCAGAAGTGGGAATAAAAACACTTTTTCCACTAAAGTAATCATACATGAATGTGAATATACACAAGGGGCCTGATCCAGAAGTAAAAGTCTCTCCCAGTAACTTGGAATCTGGATTTAGTCCAAAGAGCAGATCTGTTGAACAAAACCAGTACATTTTACATCAGCGCTTTTAAGCATGGAAGTCCCCTATAAAGGCAAATGTCTTTGAGGCTATTGTTTAATTTAAGGTTAGATTTGTTGCACAGAGATCTATTCTGAAGGAAAAATAGTCTCACATATACAAATTGTTTAGTTTCGTATAACAAAAAATTATACATGTCTCAGCTACTCGCATTTAGTATTCATGATGCACCAATTAGATTATAAGATTTAAGCTCAAAGCAGAAGAGATTAATTTCCATTTTCACCAGGAGAAAGCCACATCCCTATTTGTTATATTATTCTGATGCATGCATTACTATTTCTTTTGTTTTCATTTTCACGTATTTCCTTTCATTACATAGCAGTCGGACTATAAATATAGCTGTTAGTAAGAAACAGTTTCCAAGTACGTAGAATCAGAGGAAGCGATGCTTTCTTTTGTCCTGGTGCAAATTGGGAGTACTTCTAGTGGTACTGTTGCAATTACAGTATTGTAAACAAGAAACAGAATTACATTTTTATCTTCCTTCCTACAATGTCTTCATATCCTTGTCTCCAGGTCCAAATGCTCTTTGATTTTTGAGTAATTCTAAGTCAACAAAGATGCATATAATGGTGATAACTGTTGGATAACAGTGTCATGAAAATAACTGAATTAACTGGTTAGAGTACAGTTCCTTATTTCATTATGTGACTGGGATATTGAGCCATCTCATTTTTCTTTCTCAGTGCAAAAAATGTAATAATTTACACAGCAAATTCTTTCACTGTGACATACATTGTTTTGAGGTTTGAATGAAGTAGTAAACCTAGCAATTTTACCTACAAAGATAAATGATCTATTCAGTTTGTTCACCTTCACCTCTAATGAGTGCATCCATTTGCACCTGCATAAAATGTGATTTGCAAATCCAAATTTAGTATATATTTAACACATGCTACTACTACTGCTTTTTATGATTGCGTCTTTGATTTCAACATGCAGATCTTTGGCCATGTCAGTTCTGCACATCTCAGGTATTCTTTATGGGATTTCATTGAATTCCCCAGTACAAGAAAGGCCTCTTCTGCATTTAGTTTTAGAAATACTGTATCAAGACAGATTTTTTTAGAAAAGTTCTCAAGTACTCCACCGATTCCAGATGTTATTAGATGTGCTTGTCAGCAAAGCTACCTGCCATCATACTTCTGACCTGGGTAGATCTCTGTCTTACTCTCTTACTGTTTCTGGGCTCTTCTCTTATGTAGTCCCACTATCCCTCTCCATTCAGTCCTTAATGAGACTTAATGAGTTTGACAGAAATTCCCTCCATTTTTATCTTAAAGGCAGACAAAAAAATGTGCATGTCATTTTATTTGGAAGTCACAACACCTATATGAATTTTATTGAAATTGCATTTCCTGCAGCAGAAATGGGAGCAGAGTCAGCTGGCCCAGAGGAACTCCTAGACACACACAGCTGGATAAATTCCTGCTGTTCACTTTTGTCTTGCCTGTAGGCATTTTTTAACAGTTTTCAGTTCAAGTGCTCTTTTACCTCTTGTTTAATTTTGTCTAACAACATAATAATACCTTTAGGGAGTATTAATGCTACAGTAAAGGCATACATAAATTATGTATATACATATATGTATGTATGTATAGGTGTGTTTGTGTGTGTGCGTAACATACACAAAAACTGAGCAGTGCCTCCTCTGTAGCAATTTCACTCCCCACCTTGGTTAAGCTGTAGAAAAATAATAATATGGTCACTTGCATAAACAAGGAAAATGGACTCTGCATTGATTAGCCTTTATAGAAAGGTTCTTTAAACTTGAGTAGAATTGAAACTAAGCGACTAGAGAACTGAGCAAAAATTGCTCCAAGCAATATACCAAGCAGTGCATCTTTAACCTGGAGAGAGGGAGAAGCAGAATGTGTTGAGCACCTGGAAGTGGGAATCAAGAAAATGGAACTCTGGAGAGTTTTCCTCAGCTTTTGAATTGTCCTGTCATGGCACCCTGTCTCTCTGTCACTCAAATTTCTCCCTTCATTGGCAACCATATGAAAAATGGAACTGCAGCAGCTACTGGTGCCAGACTCCACATCCTCTTGTTGAGGCAAGCCATTTAGGCTGCAAAGAGCTGGGGTCAGGGGAAATGGGTGTTCTCCCGAGAAAACGTCTGTTTTGATGGATCAGGAAGAGTCTACAATGGATGTGCAGCAGCTCTCGGAGAAGGTGTCTGCAGAGAGCAGGGTGGTGCTGGGCAGTGGAAGGATGCCAGGAGCTCTCCTGGTACCGGAGGGAAAGGGGACCCTGCCAGGTCACTGAAGTGAGTTTTTGGAGGTTATAAAAAATGTAGTTTATTATACTTAAAATGAGGGAAGGAGTGCAGTTAGGTTAAAACAGAGACTAAGGAAAAACCTACTTAGAGAAGGAATGAAAGGCGGGGAGACAAACTGTTACTGAAAATCAAAGGTGACCCATGGCAAAATAATTGTAAACTGCTGATAAGAACGCTAGTAAGAACTGTGTCCCCTGTATAGAACTGTGTGGCATGTCTTAGTTTAGAGATTACATTGTATTATACTCTATTGTACCCTGAGGAATGCACACCCTTACCAAAGACCTGTTTTGAAAATGTTTAACTTTCAATTATTACAAATAAACACAAATAGGTAAAGTACTCGATAAAGTTTAAAATACTTTAACAAGTCTGCTTTTTTTGTATAGGTAGCTTATTCGTCATATTTGTTGGGAAGGTCTTTCATATAATCCTAGACAAGAATCAAAAGGGTAGGAAAATACATTCCAGAACTAGAATATTTATACTGGAAATGTACATGAGTAATCCCAAATATGTCAGCCTTTAACTTAGTTATATTTCATAAATTCATAAAATTAACAAATTAAACAGGAATGTACACGGAGGTACATAATAACTCTGTCCATTTCCATATTTTCTGATCATTTCTGTTCCCTGCATCTTTCTTCATATGGTCTTTGAACCCATGAAGAATAAAGTCAAATTTCCTCTCTTTTGCACTGCAGTAAAATCCCACAAGGTCCAAAAAGCACCCTCTAATCGCAAGGCACTGTTCTGTGGGGATTTTTTCAATACCTTTTACAAAAGTAAAAAACTATATAAACTATTTTATAGTTAGTCCATTTATATATTAGTCCATTTATAAACTATTCAAACAAGGACTATATTGTTTGGCATAGATTTCCAGTTGTATATGGCATCGATAATTTCAGCACTATAAAATTATTATTATGAAGACTATGCCCCAGATTCTCAGCTGTTGGAAGTCAGCATAGCCCTTCCTATGTTACATGAATCAACTTCTAAATGAATTCTTTAAGTGGAACAAGTTATACTACAAACATTTTGTAATCTTTAGCTATGCATGGATATTGGATTTTTTAGGTATAAAGTTTGGGGGGGAGTTAAATTTTAATTTTAGTACAGATTTGCAAACTCTGAACTTTAATTTTTCTTTGCATCCTCTATGGCACAAATATTGTTTGGACACATTATTAAAACTTATAGTGTAGAGTTATATATAAAGCTTGTATTATATATACAAAGCTGCAGGGAAATACCTATTTTAAACTGCTGGGACCAGCCCTGCAACTATAGCTTCATTTACACAATTAAACCGATGGATTTCAGAGGGTATATGTGTACATCTTCAGAAGTACTGATGTGAAAAAGCATTGTAAATTCTGAAACTTGTAGCTTCTCCTTCAGAACCCTAACAGCTTCACTGATGGGTCAGGAGACAGTGCTGTCGTACAACAGGGGCGCACGTATGTTAGGCTTCAGCACCTCAGCTGGAAAAGTCTCCCCTGATCCTCATCAGACATCCCATATAACATGGACTTTCATGTTATATATGATCAGATCCCTTATCATGTATGAAAGTAATACTGGGCACATCTTTTCCTGTATTTTCCTACTAAGTCGATGCTTTTACAGTTTTATAGTGTCTGGACTTACGAAGCCTCTAGAAAAGCTGCTATGGCTCACATGGAGATAAACTGTAGAGAGTGACTTTATATTGCATGGTAAGAGGTGCTGATCAGACTTTATCAATGACAAGATGTAGAGTGGTTCTGACTGACTCCATTATACCTCTCTACGACAACAGTGGCCCAAATCAACTCTGTACTTACCCAGGGTTTCCAAAAATCTTTAAG
The DNA here is from genome assembly GCA_013401275.1 of Pandion haliaetus. Lineage (NCBI taxonomy): Eukaryota > Metazoa > Chordata > Aves > Accipitriformes > Pandionidae > Pandion > Pandion haliaetus. The sequence goes on along the minus strand of VYZV01035707.1, from coordinate 1,922 downwards.
ACAGCAGTAATTCAAGACCTTATCTGAAAATGAGCTGTGATAGTTTATTACATGGGAGCAGATGAACAGTTATGAAAAATGCATGTAGAAGCAAAAAGCAGTGTAGATTATTTTCTTTAATGCAAAAAAGCAAAATCAACTGACTATTTAAAGACAATCTTCAGAATATGCAGAATTATGTTTTAATGCCTTATGTCCATCATCTTTCCTATACATCTGACTATAATCCAATCTAATTCAATCTACCTAATGCATTTCTAATGTGTTTTTCACGATAGAAGCTAGGCACCATTAGGAACTTATCTCTGTTCCCACTTTACCTTGGTGGTGACATGTTTTCAAACCAGATAATATTCTATGTCAGAAATATCAAGACTTCCCATAACCTGAATTTAGTAAACCCTGTATACTTTTAGCTTCCTGACTCTTCTTATTGTCTGCATTTCAATATGGAGTCCCCAGTATCTGCTCATCACTCCTAATTACTTTTCTTTTAGCCTATGTTCCTGATTTCTGGGCCAAGAAGTTTAAAGAACTATGATGTACTCTGATGAAGCATTTAATCAGGGCTGAGTAATCAAACAAAAAGCTTTTCAGGGCAGGGTGGAATATGGGAGGAACCATATTGTCTGCCCAATTATTGTGTTTCCTGTTCTCAGCCCTGAAAGAGTTCCTGCAGGGACCAGAAGACCTGCCCATAGCTTGATGGGAAGAGTTCCCGAGTAAGCAGAAGCCATGTAAAAAGGGAGTGGTGGCAGAAAACAACATAAAATCAGTGAAATAGGAAAGATTTAAAGCATACACACTTTGCGTCTCCTAAAGACTTTGTCATCAGGGTGCAAAAACTCTCTAGAAATATTTGTGGCTATGGGTGAGGGGCAGGGGAAACCTAGCCATTAATTCCTAAGACGTGTTATCAGATGCATCAGGGTTTGGCTGTAAATTTGACTACATTGCTGTGGTGCACAGAGAAATGAGTGAGGAAATATCTGATTAAAGTGTACATTGCTGCTGAGGCAACTGAATGTTGCCATAGCAATTGAGATGAAATGTGCAAAGAAGTGAGATAATTAAATCTAACCCCTTTAGTAGTTTTGATAGTCAATCCACTGCCAATAGGAAAAGTTATCTACAGTGTTAAAGATAAAACATATTCCTCATGGAAGTACTCCTTGCTGGTATTTTGTTGCTCTCTTTCTAAATGCATTGCTTCAGGTAGCTAATTTGAATGTTCTCTTTAATAATCAAATACAGTTTTGACCTTGGTCTGTAACAGCCTAGAACTTTTGCTGACTTATTGTATCACGGGAACTGTCTACACAAAATATCCAGAAAGTTTTTATTCCCCCTTCCTCTGTGTGCAGTACAGTAAAGCCTGGGCTGTCATCTCAAAATTTACAGTTCAATAATATCTAGAACGTGCTGCCCTCTTCAGGAGCTAGCGATTAAAAATAGGTAATTTTGTTTATTGATTCAGAAATGGTAGTGAGCAAACAGGAACTACAGAACTGAATAAGTGGGGGCGGGGGGATTGAAATTTGTAATACCAATACCAGAGACACTGCAAGTAACTGCAAAATTAATAGACAAATCTGAATTTAAAAAAAGGAAATAAAAAAGTTGTTAGCATTTCTTAAACAACATTTGACAATGGGGTGGTCATACTCACATCCACTCAGATTATTTATTTCAGCCAGTGAAAGCAAAAGCTAGGAGAAGCCTTGACTCACTTCTAAAACAGTAATTCTGTATTCTGTATACCAGCAAATAACCTATTATTAAAAATTACTTGTGTCCAAAAAGAACTCATACATTAGCTGTCACACTAAACTTGTTTTACCTTCAGCTGCTCCGCTCATCTGAATCCATGTAAGGATTTAACAGAACATTAAAACATACACTTAACTTTAAGCACAGATGTT
>VYZV01035705.1:2812-29598 GCA_013401275.1 Pandion haliaetus | reverse complement strand
AGAATAGCTTGATTATGCCAGCTTTGGTGAACTGGAACAGCACTAATCTTAGGTGGACACTGAGGACGGACTGGTTGAGTTTGACTGCTACTGCGGTTCTGTTTGTTTGCAGAGAGGCACTGCACCTGCAAGCCATCTCTGTTTACATCTTTCAGAAACATGGCTGATCTCCTACAGCTTTTGCTTGACCTAGGTTTTCAGACTGACCTAGGTAACAGTAATAAGGGCACAAGAAAAAACACTAATAATAGTTGTGTTCTTCAAACACCCCTTTGCTCACTGAGAAAAGAATGAAGATTGGCTGTAATGTTTCATGGCTCTAGTAAAAGTTTTTATTTCTCTTCCTTCTAAAATTTCATGCATGCTTCTTTAAAAGCAGTACATATTTACTAAAACTCAAGAACATGGAATAGTTTCTGTAGCAGAAAATAGCTAAGATGAACTATCTTCATGCTAGAAAAGGGATGACCACAGAGAGATAAGATAGTCCAAAAAATTACGAGTGACACTGGGAAGACAGTAAGAATGAGGCTGCTCACTGTATCTCTCCAGGCAAGAACTAGCAAGTATTAAATACAGGCATCAAATGCAACTATGACAGTGTGTGTTCAAAGAAAGGAAATGCTTCTTCATGCAACATAGTTGAGCTGTAAAACACCTTGCAACAGAAGGCAGCAGGTGCTATCAATGTACATGGATTGAAAAATTGACTGGACAAATCCAAGGAAATAAAATCTATTATGAGATATTAAATTCAAAACTCTGCTTCTGGATCAGAAAGTCCCAAGCAGGAGTCTGGAGGAGCATTTTGGAGAAACACCATCATATGTGGTAAAGTCAGTCCAGAACTGCTACAACTAAGCAGTTTTAAACAGAAGACTGAAAGGAGACAGTTAGGAGCAATTAGTATCATATCTCTGTGCAGACATAGAGCACATGAGAAAAATCTGGAAAAAAAAATTGTCTCAAAGTTGCCCTTGTCCTTTATTTCTCTTCCAGACTCAAGTGCATTTTTCTCTCTTTCTGTAATATCTCAAGAAAAAACCTTCATTGACAACTACTTATTCCAAAACCCTTCCACATCACAGTCCTTTGACTCTGACATTATTTCAGCCCGGAGCTGGACACCCCCGGAGTTGTGCCAGTCATTTTCAATTCCTGCTTTAAAGTCTCAGGGTTGCTGAGCAGGTAGCATCCTCACTACAGCAATGGAGTCAGGACTTTCTGGGTTTAATTGTTATTACATTCATTATCCACTAAACCTGAATGAGCAAAAGGTGATGTTACTCTATATGAAAACAAGTCTAAAGTAAAGGTGATGTTACTCTAAATGAAAACAAGTCTAAAGTAAGTTGCTATTAAAAGGGCTGAAAGTACAAATAAATGTCTGAGTGATTGTGAACTGATTCAGTTTAAATTAAATTATAGTAGGTTTGTAATGAAAACTTGGGTTTCAAAAGGACAAGCCTTAATAAAATGAGGGAACTCATTAGTAAAGTCATAGGCTACACTGACTCTGAGATCTGAATGTGGAGTGGGTAAGTATTTTAAAGAAATCTATCAAGTCAGTGGTAGTGCCATAAGGTTACAGTATAGAAAATATAAGACTTGGTATAAAGGAGCAGGGGTGGAAGAGAGGGGTGAGAGGAAATTAGTCTGATCTCAATAGCATGCTAAGCTTTAGCTTTTAAAGAGTTGAATAAAAAGGCATTGAGATAAAATAGTAGAAAATGTAATACAGGTTTGCTAAAGGCAAATCATGCTGGACTAATCTGATATCCTTTTCTGATAATGATTTTTTTCTTCACAAGGGAAATATAAACTAGAATTACTAAAGTATTTGATATGGTGCCACATAGGAAATTACTCCTTCAGCCAGAGAATACAGGGATTAAGACAAGAATTGTAAAGTGGATAAGGAAACGTAGAGGACAACAAAAGCTTACTGAATAGGAACTATTGGGTTCTATGGATGTTATTTGGGGGGATCAAGGATAAATCTTGGGACTGATTTGTTTATTTCTGTTAATGACATTAAAAAAAGGGGGGGCAGGAGCACAGGGAAGAATGTACCAAAAAAGGGGCATGAGTAAAACTTATTGGTGAACAAAACTGAGTTATCAAAGCAAAAGGTGTATGTAGATATCACCTGGGAACAACCAAGTGATCTTGAGTGACTAAAATATTGGAAATGGGATGAAATATTGCAAAATGGAAGTTTATTGATTTTGAGATTAGTAACAAACTCCTGTTATATGCAAGGATAACATCAGCTGAAAAGAAGAGAGAGAGTTATAGACCTGGAGATTTTGATCATTCGTAGGATGGCTGGGCTGTTAAGATAATTGGAAGGAGTTTGACTGCTATCAAAAGAGGTTAAATGAGTATTTTCTTCATTCCTTACCACCAACGAGAAAAAATACATACAGGAATTTACTACTCAGAGGAAATTATAATTTCTTTTAATATATGTGAACTCTTCAGTGTTAAAAGGTTTAAACAATAGAAAAAAACCCACATTTATGACAGGTCTTAAAACAACCATGAAGAAACAATGTCTGTTATGAGAGGCAACCAGACTCAGTGACCCAGAAAGTCTTCCCAGTCCTGTGTTTACAGAGTAGAAGCAAGAACAGAAGCAGTCTGATAGGGTAAAATGTCTCTACCCAGGCAGATAAAAACTAAAATATTTTTTACCATTTGATGGTTTAGGTCCAAAGAACTTCAATAATGTTCTAATTTCTATTTTAGCTTTTGGAATTAAACCACGACTGACTGGGCTGATAAAATAAGTATTGAGCACACATTTTAAAGAAAGGTTATGGTCCTATATCTCCTTTACATAGGAAAGTGAATATGCTTTTTAACCAGGCATTGTTAAAGGGCAAAATTTTCAAAAAGAGAATAAGCAATGTGAATTAGTAGTAACAACACATTTGAAATGTCTGCTGTAGCCCCTGGGATTAGAAGCAGGGTGAACTGTTTGGGACCAATACAGGGTGTCTTTCACAACTGGGAAGGCAAAAATCAAGTGAGGAATTTGGTGCTCTAGTGAACTGAACATCTTCCTCTATCTGCTCCAAACATAACTTTCTTCTAAGCTAAAGCAAATGCGAGAAAGAAATGGAGATGGGGGGGGAGGTTTGTTTTGGTTTAGGCACTGCTTTCCCATGATGAAGCAAGATGTGTGCCTGACACCGACTGGCACAGGCTTCTTTAGAAAAAGCTACAGCTGCCCTGTGCATTAGTCCACCCCAGTGCGAGTGGAGGAGGGTGGCTGCTGCAAAGCCAGCCTGTGCGCTTTGTGCCCCTGCATGTGTGCGACCAGGCAGCATCTGTGAGAGCATGGAAATTACTGGGGCTGCCAGGCTGACTGAGCTGCCCTGAATCCCTCTGGGACTACTTCAGGGTGACCTGAGCTGCTGAACTGTCTTTGACTGTAGTTATAGCAGTTATAAACAATAATTATTAATACTTTCCTAATGACAACCTAATCACTTGAAATATTCCTAAAGTGTTCAAGTTCCTTTAACTTACAGTAGATTATAACTAATTGATAAATTTTACAAATCTGTTGAAATGTCTTTTTTGGTTAAGGGTGCCTGAAAATATAAAATTTGGATATGAAGACTTTCTTAAATCTGACTACTATTAATTTACAGATAAGCAAACCAGTTTGAGTCTATCATAAGGTCAGCTGCTGTAATTTCAGAGTACTTAATATTTTTACACTCCAACTTTTTACACAGTACAAGAGTTGCCTGGTTTAGAAGAAAGCCTGGATCCCACCTGAGAGGACATTCTTAGCACTACTATGTGTGCATGGGAAACACTCATTGCTTCATGCTCCAGTATTCACAGGAGCTGTCTAGATTTTAAAGGACTTAAATCAAAATGTATTAGCCAGAGTCTAAGCTGGTATTCTGGGTAAATCAGTATAATTATGTCACCTAAGAATCTGTCTCAAAGTATGAAAATAAATGTACTTAAAATAGTATGATTTGGATTTTTATAGCAAATGCATTTCATTAATTTAAATGGATGAATATTATGAATTTAATTTTATTGATTCAATTTTATGAAATGTTATGCATTTAAAACTAATTAAATCATAGAGGTCTGAAGACCTCTTTCCAGCTACTCAGAAGCTCCATAGCTCTGTTTCCAAATGGGATTTGAAAGAGAACATCACTTTTTGTGCTGGAATATCTGTTATTTTTTAAGTTCTCACCATCACCTCAGGGACAAAATTGCAGTGAAACTGAAATTCTTCCTAACTTCAGTGCATGCAGGTAATGACCCAGTTTCCCTTTAAATGGGTAAAGTCTGAGGTCCCAGTATTTATACATGGAAGCAAATCCTGGGAGAAGCCCATGCTGCTCACTGTATCTGAAGTAAAGGAACACTCTCTTTGCTGAGCATTCCTGGAAGTCCAGCTAGAAGACTTTCAATGTCATATGGCTTTGAAAAATCTGACAGCAGTTCAGGGTGCTGGACTGAGAAAATTCAGCTTTTTGCTCATTTGTAAACCCAATTGTCACTACATCTAACATAAGAATCTGTATACCACCTTGAGTAGAGAGGTAGCTGTTCTAAAGCAAGTATAGAAAACAGCTGCTGTGTGCATGGAGGCAGTGCATGCGGCATCCAAAAGTACACACGTGTCTCATTTCTCAGGTGCCTGGCCCTGACTACGAAAGTACAAGTGTCAGAGATGGATTTTCATACTTGTTATGCAGAAACAAGTCAGGTCATGAGAAAAGAGTAACAGTTAAAAATTGTAATTTCATAAAAGTTAGCGTGGAAAGGGGTTTGTGTTAGAAAAGTACCAACCAAAGGCAGTTCCTAAAACACATTCCTCTCAATAGCTTAGGTATCTAAGTTAGGGATGCAGGTATGCACTTTCATTTCCCTAGTACAGTTACCATCTGACATCAGCCATCATAGCTCACTTGTTAATACACTTATTTGCTCACAGAATGGTGATTTACATTCAAATTCCTCAGCCTAGTTAGAACCAAACCTCTTTTTTCTTCCACCAACAGGCAGTGTAGGGTAGGAGGTCACAACTGTAACCCTTCACTTCTTGCTGCAGCTGTAATGCAGCTGAAAAAAGGTTATGAAACACTTAGGTGGCAAAAAAATAGCAGAAGGAAAAAAAAGAAGAATTGAACTGCAAGTACACTTGGCCAAGAGGAGAGATTAACTTCCTGTAGGATTATTTCATTATTTTAAAGACTAAAACCTTTAAGAATGGAGAACGGACACAGCCCAATGCTTTATTTGCAGGTTTGGAGCTACCTGCTTCATTCAGCCCCCCACTCTTAAACCTTTTTATGCAAAGGCTCTGGTTTGTTATGGCAAGCTATGATGACTGCTGAGGTGGCAGGAATAAGACTGAGAAACTGCCTGTAAAGCTGGGGGGTTAACCCTGAAGTAAAACCACTGTTGAGCCTTTCTGTTAAAATAACAAAACCACATCAAACACATCTTAAAAATAAATGGTTTTCATTGCACCTGAGCATATTGACTGGGTCATATTAATCAGGGCATGTAGTGCTTTCTATTTTTAGTTACTGTTAGTTTAAATAAAAAATATATGTACAAACTGGCACCGTTCTGTGCATCCCAAAGCATAGCAAGAAACATTGCAAGAAACACTGAAGAGGGTTTTAACATTTATCAGAAAGGTTGCTGATGGGTTTCTAAGAGGGGAAGATGAACTGTAATTTTTTTCTAATAGTAGAAGGCAGAAAGGAGAAAACTTCCTCATATCCTGGTTTTAGATGCAGGTAATTATAACTTACCTACATTCTTATTTCTTTTCATCCCTAGATACACACTTGCATGATGCTAAATCAATCTTTCCTTTATAAAATAAGAAGTTATTGTAAGAATGTGCACCTGTTAGGGCTAGTTTTCTATGTGAAAGAAATATCAAGCTGTTACCAAAATGAGAAAATCACCTTAAGTAAAAAAGTTTTTTTACATAGACCTCAGGAAGTATTTGAATAAAAAAATAATTTTTATCCATTTCAGAATGACTAGTAGTAAGCAATAAAGATATCAGTAAAATAAGTAGTGAAATACTTCAAATACAAAAAAATGCAGTTCCTTTTGCAATTTTGAAAATTTTCAGGAAAAAATAAAGATCCTCAGGTTTTAGACAGTTAATTGATGCTAAAAACCCTTGTACTGAGAATATAAACACAATCATATTGGCTATATTGATCATCAACTTAACTCTAATGATCAAGAGAAATTTTAAATTTCACCTTCTTCTCAGGTAAGCCCCCTTGGACAAAGATGGAGAGTCCTATGTACTTAGTATATAGCACAAAAGGAGCCTGATCATGCTTGAATGAGGGTGTTTCATTGACTTGAATAGAAGCAAGATTGCTCCATCAATCTAGATTTTCTTTCTTCTCCTTCTTCTTTTGTTTCAGATTGGTAACTGACTTGAGCTGTCAGTCAAAAACCTTGCCAGATGAGACTCAATGCCACATTCGTATTTTCAATGACATTAAAGATTTATATTATACATATATTTATGTTTCACTTCCAGTTTAGCAGCAATAGACCTTTAGCACCTGAGTGCTGAAAAAACCTGATTGCTTCCTGATATTAGCAGTCCAACTTTGGCTTACATTTTTTACATAGAGAATGAATGTTTTATAAATTTATATAAATTCAGCTTTTATCCTTACTATATTCTGTGAATGGCTTACAAAGCTTTTGATTACACGGCTAATTCAGAGAAAAATTAGTACTGCTAACCTATTGTTTTGACTTGCTGCTTTAATTGTTCTTGATTATGATAATTAACTCTAATCAGCTAAAGTATATGATCTTTTAGGTGCTTTTCACAATACTTTCAACCACCAAGAAAAATAAGAGCTCAGTTTAGACAAAAGTTCATCTCTGAAGGCTTTAACTTAACAATCTCAGTGAGATATCTTTGTTTTGGATTCCATTCAATTTAATCCTGACTTACAATTTAAAAGCATCTCCATATTATTGAACCTGGACTGCCTAGAATTACGTAAAATCCTTAAAGTGAGTATAGATTCATTGCATTACTTAAGCATTATGCCCTGAATATTTCATTGTATTTGTGAAAAAACTTGTTGTCAATCTACCATTTTTCTTCTCTCTGAACTGTGCTCCTGGTGAGGTGAATTGATCTCTGCATGACCAGTAAAACTGAAACCCAGGGGCAGTCTGTACTAGCATGTTTTCTAATGAATTAGATGTCTATAAGGCAGGCTGAGTTCAAGGCATTGTTCTCCATTTATTTCTCTCAGAAGGTTTTGTACAGGAGGTGATGTAACAGTTTTCAGTCTAACTGGTAAATACCTTTATTTAAAGCTCTCCAGGCAATAACATGTCTAATTAGAAAAGTACTAAATGATTATTTAAACTATTGACTACTGCAATATTCCAGCAGTCTGCAAGTTCAACCCTACCAGGCTACGCAATGACCTTATGAGTTACCAGACTAAACACAGGGCTGAAGATGTGCCATTCTGCCGCTTGAGGTTCACAAGTGGTATGAGCATATCTAACAATTTCTTCTGGCTTTAAAATCCATGGTTGTACAAACTACCTTCACTGCAAGCTATGTTTGGTTTTCTGAAGAAATACATAAGTGTATAAAATGTTACTTCACAGACTTTCGCTGCACAACATACAGTATATTTACTGTGTTTTTTAAAATATGCATTGAATGCATTAGGTATTATTGGTCTTGGCTTTTGAATACAGTGGTCTTCTAAGCTGTTCCCTTAAGCAGTATCAGTATGTCCAAAATCTTACAGGCAGTGTAATTTTAGCCTTGCTTTCATTGACACCTCTCGCCTTTCTTTTGTTCACTTCAGACTTCTGATTCATCTGTGCTCTCATTTTGAAATTCTCACTGTGGCATTTAATGTGATCACTGACTCTTTCCCACCAACCTGCTCCTTTTATTCCCATTTTTGTTCTCATTCAGTCTTTTAGAACTGTTATATTATACTCTAAATTACACTTTATAATTATGATACTTTTTTTAAGCTTCTAACTATGCTTCTTTCTTGTTTTTCCCCTTTTGATATTCTCCAGCTCTTAAAATTACTTCTCAATATATTTGTTTTTCCTTTTTTTTTTTTAACATCAAGTCTATTGAATTGAGGTTTCTTTCTTTTCTTTGAAGCATGTTATTTTATTCTCACTCAAGATAATGAGGAATTTACATATTTCTTTTTGTAACTAATTAAGACATTTATTTCTTTTATTGGTACATTGTTTTCATTATATTGGGCAATAATTTGAATGAAATTAACTATGTGCAGCTAAAATGCATCATGATAGTGAAGGAAGAGTATAAAAATGAGGATTAGGTCAATTACCTCTTGTCACTGTTAAGCTTTGCAAAGGTTGGTAGAGTTTCATACACTGTAAACACTTTGTATAACTTTCATGGTTTGGGTATGATCCTTTGAATACTTTGTCTTTCCTCTGGTATCTGACAGGGACTGTGTGATTTTTCTGGCTCTTCAATTTTGCACCCTTTCAGAAGGAAGGCTGGAGGAACTTCATCATTCCATTCTATCTTAACATCAAAATACAATTGTTAAAACTTTATTCTGAAAACAGATGTGAGGCTGTAGCTCCTGCAGGAAGCTGAGGAAGTCGCTTGAAGGTCAATGCTACCAGGATTAATATTTTCACTTAGATTATTATATGCATTATATGCATTCTCCCATTCGTGCAGTGGTGCACTAAAGGAAATTTTTAGCTATTGGTAGCAGAGCTACCACAAAGTTTGTCTAGTTATTAGTCCAGTAAGTACAACACTTCCTAAAGGTGTTCCCTCAAACTTTTGTGGAGATGTCTCTCACATACTTCCGTTACTCTATTCTTTTATTCTTATGATTCAAGAAAACACCCTGCAAGTTCAGATTCAGCAGAATGAAACAGCAAGGAGTAACCTACCAGATTACTGAGGGTCACACACTGATGTCTGTGCTGCATCCCTCATAATATATAGCATCAGCGTGTGTTAATTTGTAACCAACTCATATGTCTGTATTAATAAATAAAGCAGACCCATTCTTCAGCCTCAGGCTGAATGGTATGGCATAGATCACGTCTGTATGCAAAAATCATCCTCTGGCTGGGTATGCCATGCTAAAGGGGTGCCAACTATTAGCTCCCTTTAGTTTGTTCATGTGGATATATATGTTGCAAAACTTGGGCAAGCAGACAGACTAAGAGAACCAAGTTGGAACGCAACTGAGTTGCAGGGAAGTAGGATGCCCAAAGACTTTTCCCAGGAAGGATCAGTGATGAGAAGATTTTGAAAATAAACATCTGAAAAGCAGTAGAAACTACAAACACCCTCCACTAAGGTTGCCTCCTACCTTCTGTTGTGATGCTTTTTAATGTGTGTATGAACTGGCTATGATACTTACAATTTCCAACCCAGAGGCTGGGACTTCAGAACATACATTGCAGAGAAAGCAGAGCCTGAGACCAGATCTATGCAGGAGTACCAACTTTTCACTAAAAAACTGTTCTCTCACTAAATTAAGAAGAAATTGTCAAGAAAGGCATACAAGACTGTTCCGGCTCTATATAATTGCTGGATCATTCTCACTGTGCAACATTTTACTGGGAGGAGTTTAGACAGACTTTACAGCCAAATTATGCTGAAACAAAGTGTAGCAGTTGTATGTGATGATTTACTTAAAACATTTCTTATTGCTTTCATGCACTAACTTGGCAATTGTATCAACAAAAAGCTAAAACCTCATCTTTACTAATCCATGCTATTGTTCCCAAACACTTATAAAAATGTGCCTCTCTCTTAGTATTTTTTGAAGGAATTGTAGTTATATTACTGAAGGATAGCTTTTAGATTGTTAATACTATACTCAATTTTCTCTAGCTGTCTCCAGTTGTCTGTTGCTATTAGCAAATACAAGTAGTTGATAACTTGGTAGCCATTTCCATTCCTTTATACTCCACAGTCCATCCAGTATAAATCTCAATATTTGTAGACAGCCAGCTTATCTAACTATAATTCTAAGCAAATATTTTGCAAGATAAATCGATAATTTCTTAGTTGTTCTTGTGTACTTCATCATTAAAAGTAGATCCAAGAGTTATCAATCCCAGCCATTTTGGTTGGCACCCCTCTGGAGCGTAATTCAGACTGGCAGATGAGTGCCTCTGCCCACACGAGTCACCAAAAGCTATGATTTTTTCCTGCCTCTTTCCAGCTCTGGTCCCAACCCGGTTCATTGAGTGGTCCACCTGGATTTCCCCCAGCAGAATGTTTGCCCCTGTTTTATAAGTGACCAGGTGTGCATGGATGTGGAGCCTTGCTCTTGCTGCCAGAAGTAGCAACCTCCTTGAGAGCTCCTGCCTTGCCTCATTCATGCCTTCTTTCTTTGTCCTTGTGGGGACCTTAGGCTATGGTCTCTGCAACATCCCTCCTGTTGACCTCATGTTCATTACCTCTGACCACCTCTGGGTACACTGAAGCCCGTTCCCCTCCTATTGCAGTTCCTTACTTGTGCTGCCACAACTATCAGTGCTCACCTGTTGCAGGGGAGTTCTGCTGCCACCACTCCTGGTCCCGGCTCAAGGCATTCCCTGTACACCATGGCCTGCACAAAAGCGTACACCTTCAGGGGTTGAACAGTATCAGAAATGGCTGAATGAGCCAGGACAGGACATGCCACAAGACCTGATCTCCACTTCACATTGGGGCATCTCCCTCCCACTAACAGCACCTCTGGGACCACTGTGAACCCCAACATAGCAGCTGCCGTTGTAGCTGCCTTGCTTGTTTTTGCGCACCCTTCTGGAAGTGCCCCTGATTGTGGAGTTCCTTAAGTACCAGATAAAAAGGAAGCTTGAAGTCAGCCTGCTCCACCCTTCTGTGAAGTTTCCCACTTTGCAGGTAACCTCACACACTGTCTTGTGATCTTCCCATCACCGCTTATTTGCCTTGAATTGCTGAGTATGCTGTGCAGCGCTTTCTCTCGCTCTGCAGCCCCAATGAGTGACCCAAGGAAGGGAACAAAGGATAGTGAGCAGTCATCATGAAGCCTGGGCAGGCAATGGGATGCTTCAATGGTGAAACTAGGTTAAGAGAAAACTCATTGAGGAAGGAGATTTTAAGTGACATCTGAAGCCTGAGAAATGCTGAGAGGGGCGGATTATGTAAAGCAAATGAGATTGGAGTGAAGAGGCAGTGTTAAAATAGAAAAAAAAAAATGGAGGAAGGATCATTTGGAGCAGGAGAAGCAGAAGGTGCAATGAAAGAGGAAATGGACAGGAAAAAAAAAATGTGTCTGTGCCCACTACAGATTGCTCTTTCAGAGCTTGAAATCAAATCAACATGCTTGAACCTAATCTGTAGTCAGCTCTCTGGAAATAGAAATCTGCCTGAGAAAATAATTCTTTAGGCCTTAGCTTAGCATTTGTACAATGGAAATAATAGCCTTTCACCTGACAAATTAAGCCAGTAAAATTTGTGATGCACTTAAACTGATGCCTGTTGGAGAAAATCTGAGTTAGTAGGTCTGTCTTCAATACAGGGGATGAATTGCACACAGGAAAAGCACAAGATATCACATGCAACACTGAGAAGAAATTAAGATTTCCATCTTTTGTATGAATAGGCAACTGGTTCAGGGAAGAAAAAAAGCAAGGTCTGAGCTCACTGGCTGAAAACTGTATCCTAATGCAGATGAACAAACCTGAACCAAGGGAAGACAATATAAACCTTATTTTTTGAATGGTTAATCATACAATCATAGAATCATAGAAGGGACACATTCTACTAGGCCAAGTTGGTCAAAGCCCCATCCAGCCTGGCCTGGAATGCTTCCAAGCATGGGGCACCCACCACCTCCCTGAGCATCCTGTTCCAGTGTCTCACCACCCTCACAATGAAGAACTTCATCCTTACATCTAATCTAAATCTACCCTCTTTCAGTGTAAAGCCATTACCCCTTGTCCTGTCACTACATGCCTTTGTAAAAAGTCCCTCTCCAGCTTTCTTGTAGGGCCCCTTTAGGTACTGGAAGGCTGCTATAAGGTCTTGCCACCTCTCTCAGCCTGTGTTCACAGGAGAGGTGCTCCAGCCCCCTGATCATCTTCGTGGCCCTCCTCTGGACTCACTCCAACAGGTCCATGTCTTTCTTATGTTGGGGGCCCCAGAACTGAACACAGTACTCTAGGTGGGGTTTCACAAGAGCAGAGTAGAGGGGGAGAATCACCTCCCTCGACTTGCTGGTCATGCTTCTTTTGATGCAGCCCAGGATACAGATGGATTTCTGGGCTGTAAAAGCACATTGCCAGATCATGTTGAGGTTCTCATCAAGCAACACCCCCAGGTCCTTCTCTGCAGGGCTGCTTTCAATCCACTCATTGCCCAGCTTGTATTTGTGCTATACATGGTATTATGCATATCGATATATGATGGATAGTGGCTTAACCACTTCATCTACCAGTTCCCTCAGGACCTGTGGATGCATCTCATCAGGCCCCATGGACTTGTGCACCTTCAGGTTCCTTAGATGGTCTGAAACCTGATCTTCTCCTACAGTGGGTGGTTCTTCATTCTGCCAGTCCCTCCCTTTGCCTTCTGCAACTCGCGTGGTGTGGCTGGAGCACTTGCTGGTGAAGACTGAGGCAAAAAAGTCATTGGGTACCTCAGCCTTTGCCATGTCCCAGGTAACCAGGTCTCCCATTTTCTTCCGGAGAGGGCCCACATTTTAATAGCATCCTGTTCACAGATACTGCTCATACATAATAAAAACATATCATCAAAGAACTAGTGTATTTTTCTGAGAGCTACTACTTTCTAGTATTCTGCATGAGTTAATCACTGTCTAAATCCATTTCTCATTCTTCTCAACAGCAAAAATACCTATTACAGGTGTATAAATTAAACATCTCCCTCTCCGTTTCCTTCAGTTTGTCATATTGCTCTTAGTTTCCACATTGTCCCATTTTCTTTCAGCCTATTGCACAGCTATCCTATCTGTTATCTGGACTTGTCATGTCTCTGACGGCACGGCAAAGTGAAACAGTACAGTCAGCAGAATCTAACTGGTGTTTACTACTTTCTATCAGCAATTTCAGCTCCTGTTTCAATCCCTCCATCTTTTTGTAAGCAGAGAAACCTGCTTGCAGCTTAACTAGAGGCCTCCTGTTCTTGGATCATAAATCTAAATGTCACTGGGTTGCTTGGTCCCTTTATTATCTACTTTAATCCCGGTTGATGCTTCTTGACTTGTTGGAACCTGTTAGTGTCAAACCAGTCCATGACATCTCTCCCCGTGACATTCCTCAGGAATTCTGTCTTTATTCCTTACTGGCTTTTTCCTCCTGTGAAGGTGGTTCAGTTGCAACTCTAGATAATAAACGTTTGCAAGTGCAGTTTTTTGGTTTGGTTCTTTCAGAGAAAAGGGGTCTTGTACTATTGGTGATTCTTATCAGTCTTACTGTACTTAAAAATACAGAGAGATTTAAGGAAATTTCATCAGATTTTCCTTCCAGCTGGAAATACACTACATATACTTCGCAGTTCTGCACTAACCTGGTTATGGAAGATTCATGCTATGATAATGCCCTTCTTTTTACCCCACTAAAAGATTTGATGCTTTTTCTAGATAACATGCTTTTAATTTACACAGAACTTTTCAGTCTCTACCCCTTTTCTGTTTTTATGCCTGTATAATGTGACTAAAGCATACACAATATGATACAACCATTATAATACACAACCAGTATGTTGGGGGCTGGGTTCATCTTTATGGTTAAACTCTGATGTTAGTTGATGAAAATAGCTCAGGAAACAAAATCTAATGGATTTTTATCATGTTAGCTTGCATAGACTTTATAGAATTTGTTTAAAAAATACATTTAACATATTGAAAAGTGATAGTAAATCCAGTTTTTAAACTTAATTCTGAAATCCATGTTAAGTATGAATAATTACTGTTTAACAAAATTGTAGGTGCTAGGATAAATGGAAACCAATCCTTCATTCCAAACAGCAGAAGGGACCTAACAGATAGCACAAAGAGATACCATATGAGAATACATCCACTGAACATCCACTTAATTTGCAAGAGTTCAAAGGACATTCAATCCCAACAGAATGACATCAAAAAGGATTGTAAAAATATCTTGTCAAGCAGCATTGTTGTGCTGTCTAGCTTTTTAATCGTAGCATAATGTTAATGCTATTAGAGTTTCTATAAAGACACACAGAGGTCAAGGATGCACAAGGGAAAAAAAGAAAAGGGGAAAAGAAGAAAAGATTATATGTGCTAATTACATTTTCTGGAGCTAAGCATGATGGTGTGACCTATATTGATGCATTTTGGCCTGATGATATTATTTTAAAACTATTCTTTCAATATTAACTGGTTCTAGAGTAAAGTATAAAGTCTGTTATAGAAGATCGAGGGAAAATATGGGGTCCTTACACTGGTGAAAACTGTTCCCCCCCAGTTCCTCTAAGCAGGAAAATCTTCCATTTTCAGTTTATCCAAATTTACATTTACAATCTTCCATATACAAGAAGATGCAGCAAACTGCATATTTACAGAGGTACATGTTTACAAACGATCTTGTTTGGTAAAACTCATTTCATACCTATATAAATCTGCAACTGTGTGTACTGCAAAGCACATGGTTAGTTTCAATTTTTCATCTAACAATCAATTGGTTGCCTTATTGTCAAATAAATAGTAAAGTCTACGTGCTATTTTAACTTAATTTTAATTATCTACATTTAGCTGTTTCAGGTAAGGATACCATTGAAAACGCTGCTACTTAGTGCAAGAATTTTGTGGCTTTTGTGCTGCCAGTGGGGGCTGGAAAATTCTCAGTTATTCTTGGTTAATTTTTACATTGTTATTCATATTTGTACAAGCTTCTAATACACTGGAACTTTGCCATTAAATATTGCCTCTGGCCTATAGTTAGCACAGTCTATTTAAATTTCAATTGAAAAAGACACCTTCTTTTTGCATTATGTGATCAAATTTTGAAGCTCTGTAATTTTCTTGCTGCTCATAGAAACAAAGCACCCAGGCTCACCGAGAAAGCCCTTTCTACAAACTATAAATATTTGCTATTTGTAAAACCTCAATAAGGGTTTAGTTATTAAAAACTAAAGGAAGAAAATTACTAATAATGATTGGTTTGAGCTAATGAGATGTTTTTATGCAAATACATGAACCTTAAATATGACCTGGAAACAAAAGACTGCTTAACAGTTACTATTAAGCTATACATTAGGAGATCAATTAAAGAGAACTTCTTTCTAATGATCAAGCTGTACAGGAGTTGCTATGGAAACCTGGAAAGAGAGAGATTCAGGATGCAAAATAGCTACAGAAACAAAAAAAATATTTGTAAACAAGTATCGTAGAATGTATATAATCAGTTAAGTAATAAAGGCTGATTCAATTCTTTTCCACCCCAGTATGTCTGCAAGAAGGGCACTTTTCCATATGAAGGTGCCAGTTTAGTCCATATTTGGATGTCATGAAGCAAGACAATGCCCAGATAATCTTTATGTGACCGACGACATTTCCCTAAATTGCAATATGGGATAGAAAGACAGGATTACTTTAAAGGTCTCAAGGTACTGTACAGTCACGTCATTACAAATTGCTGGCAACCCCCCCACCCCCCACCATTTGTGGCAAAGAAAGTGCAAATACAGGTGGTTAAGAACAACATTAATTCTTTCCCCCATACCTTAAAATAAAGTGGTGCTTATATCAGAAGAAGCTTAAAAATACTCAGATTGTCTTGTGTGAAGGCTATTGGTTGCTTCATATTTTTTCATTCTCTTTTTTTGGACCTATATCTTGAACAATTCCTGAACTTCCCTATGAAAATACTGTTAAATAGCATTTTGGGTTAAAAAATTATTTTCTGTCACTAAGTATGTCTTTTCAGCACATGTTGCAGAAGGAACAAATACACACAATCAAGTTTTCCAGTATACATGGTGTATCTTGCCATTATATACACTGAGAAACGTGCAAAGCAGGGTTGGTAACTGGGATTTTCTGTAAAGATCTAGGGACCTTCTCATAACAAAAAACTGATATAATGGACTAGATGCATTCCCTCTACTTTTTGTACTCCTATTTCAAATTAACCATGGCTGCAATGGTTCAGCTTCTTTGGCAGCGAAAAAGCACCAGAAAGTATCCAGACGTGGCAGAGAAGAATCTGCAGCCAGCTCTTCTGACCCACGCTGACCACAAGGAGACCCTGAGCCCAGAGGAAGCCAGTCCCAGAAACAGCTAGCAACAGCTCCAATGTCACAACTCAGGTCTATATGCTATGATGTGACCTCTTTTTGGGGATATTTTGATGTTACTCAACTGGCAATCTCTGTGACTGTATGTCAGCTGACTTTAATGATACAATCCGAGCATGTGAGCAGACTCCTAAAGTTATACATCCATTTAAGTGGTTTTTTAGACCACGCCTGTATACTTCTGACAGTTTTGAAAGCAAATAAAGACCACCAAAATCATGATTGTCAACAAACAACTGGCATTTATAAACAGGAAAAGGAAATTGTTACTTAGAGGTTTGTAGAAACCAGTTTAGCATGGGACTGCAGACTCATCAAGTCCTGTTTTCTCTGGCAAGTTGTCCCATTCTGATATTTACCAACTTTCATCTCAACCTTTTCTGAGCAACACATTCATGTGGAAGTTTCTGATGGAGGCATATGAATGAGCACATCTGAGAATGAATTTGAGAGACTCTTTCAATGTGGAACTTGAAAAAAGTGAATTAAACAAGTAACATAAAAACAACACAGGAAAACTATCATGAAAAAGTAATTAAAACATTGCCATCAGTACCACAGAGGTGGATGGGAGCGTATCTGATTGTCTTTTTCGGGGGTCAGTTTTAATCAATGTAACTGGATTTTTTTTTCCAGGACTCACCCTGTGTTGTGATCCTGCTACAGTCATGTATCATGGGACTACCAAAATGACCTAATTCTACATATACCAAGCTCAATTTCAGTAGAAACCGGCCAATGTTAATAACTATTTTAAAAAATCTTCTTCTACATTTTTCGCTGTGTCTCTTCATGTACAACACCAACTAATAATACCTTCCTGCCTTATAAATGTTGTGAGGCTTGTTTAAGCTATTTTTTAAAGATGCCTTCTAGACTGAAATCCATTTAAAGTATTTGCTTGATATGCACACTAGTTTATTTCTCATTTCAAATGATTGATAATCCAGAAATACTCCCCTTATGTTTTTTGAAAGTGTTACTGTAGAGATGCATCTCTGAATAGAAGACAGCTACTCTTCAGGGAAAGAAAACACACACAGAGACACACACAGACAGACAGAGAGAGACAGAGACAGAGACAGAAACAGAGACAGACAGACAGACAGACGCACGCACGCACGCACGCATGCACACACACACGAATGAACTATTTAGACAACTTGAAGCAATACACAGTTATCAGGAAGAAAAGAGTATTATTTCTGATAGAAAATCTTTCAGGCTTCCACTTCATGGGAAGGTCATTTTGGTTAGCTTCAGCAAGATAATCAAGAAATCCAATTAGCTCTATATAGAAGTTACAAATCTGTTCTCATCAAAGAACACATAGCCTACAGCACAACCAAACAAAATACTATTAAATTACACGTATTGAAAAGAAGAGTTCTATCCTGCTAATGAGAGCAGACTTAGAAGAATTCAGCTAGAAAGTAACTAAAAAGAAAATAAATTCCAACCACTTGTCAGATCAATTCAAGTTCCTGATAATAACTTGTGGCTCACTAAAAAAAAAGATGTTAATCAGTATAGTGATTTATTGACTGATTTGTAAAATGTGCTACTGAGCTCTTAGATTTATATACTTAAACTTTGCAAAAATCAGTGAAATCTGATGTGAACCCAGTAATCCCTCACAATGGGAGCACAGACTCCACCTCACTCCCAAGAGATTTCTTCAGACAGGAGAAGGCAATAAATTCGTCTTGTAGAGTGACCTAGGGCCAGCTAACTTTTGGGATCAATGGAAGAATCAAGTTCCAAAGTCAAGGGCTCTGAACAAATACCATCCAGAATTTATTCTATTTTTCAACAAGCTCTGAAATGAATTCAAATGTACTCATTTGCTAAACAAACTTCATGAGTTATTTGTACATAGTCTTACAAATATTCCATATTCAGATGAAACTAGTGCAGTACAATATCCATATCCATATGTTATAATCAAAAGTTGTGTCTGTCAGGATGTCGCAAGCAATTATTGTGGTATGTCTATAGACTCAAACCTTGCTACAAATCATTATATAGGACAAATTATCTTCAAAGTAAACTTGTTTTTTAACAAAAAACTTTCAGATTTCATTGTCCTATCTTTGGTTAATTACTTGATTTCAATGCATATTGAGACCCAGGAGTTCAATTCTGTTAAGCTTTGGTAAGTGTTCAGGGAAGAAAACAAATATGACAAGAACATAGATTTGAATAAACAAATTTTTGAGGCAATATTGACTGAAAAACTGTATTACTTAGGGATGAATTTACTCCATATACTTCTAACAGTACTTGATCTGTTGCTTTTAAAATAAGAATTTCTTCCTTTTTCTTTTCAGTCGTCTGACCACTACTATATGGAAATAAGCATTTCTGCTAATTACTTCGCTCAGAAAAAAAATTATAGAGAAAATCAAGATGAATGAGGCACGGTGCTTTGCGCAAATCAGACAGACAAGCTGTCACTGCTGCCTAACCCATCCTTAGAACAATTCCCTTTCCCCAAGGAAGTTGTCAGGAAAATGGAGGTCCTTGTCATTTTTCTGCTTGCAATTTGGGACCTTCCTTTCACACCTAGTTTATTTCTAGAATCTTTTGACACTATTCCTGCAATTAAGTGACAAAATAATTTTTTTTCCTTATTCCAATCTTTAAGCTGGCATCTATATCTCTGGTGCTATACCTATGGGGTAAGGCATGGCTAATGAGCATGTTTCTTATTATCTCGTTCAATCTCTGAAGCACATTTGTCCCACAGACGTGCCAAGCAAGTAGGTCTGTGTCAGTGCCTCAAGTGGCTGGGCAAATTATCAGTGCTTGAAGAGCCCTGGTAGACTCATCAGTGCTGGAGTGTCCTTGAGAGCGCACAGGAGCGCGCAGGGCGGCGGCGCAGGAGCTCCGTGCCTGCGGGCTCTTCGAGCAGACCCACTCCTCCTCCCACGTTTTCTGCACAGGCAGCTTTATGCTAGCGCATACTTGAAGTGGAGCAGCAGTTTGTGAAGTGTATTAGAACCTCAGACTCACTAGGACCGTTTGACACTGAAGAGCTGTGTTATTAATTGAATATATTTTTCAACAAGAAAGATTTGGTTAAAATGTAATGAGATCTCACTGACAAATGTCTGAGCTTGGTCAGATATATTTACATCTGGAGTATGGGGAAAAATATGAAAAATTGTGCAACTGTGATTAGCACTCGCGATCTCTTGCTCATTCTCTAAAGTCTTTTTTTTTTCAAATGACCTTAAATTTCATGAAGCAGCAGCCCACATTTCCTCAGCTGCAGTCATTAGATGTATGAAAAATGTGGACATTTTTAATGGGACATCCATAACAGAATTACAAGAAAAGGAAAGGTTCACAATGTATTGAAGAAACATATGAGTATAAAAAAAGAAATTTAATGAGTGATACAGCATCTGTTAGCATATGGTAGTAAATTCTAGATAAAAGTTCCATTAGTTTCTAAGATCTGTTACATACAGATTTACACATATTTGTGTAAGCATGTGAGAGATCATTAATGTGTAAGATTATGGGTTTATTGATCAGAGACACAAATATTGAAAGCTAGCAAGTGTTAATGCAAAACTTAGTTTTAGAATGAAAGATTTTTTTTCCCATATAACCAAATTGAGCACTATATACATTGCATATTACATAGAGCTGAGCCTGGCACAGCCTTATCGAGGGCATTTACAAAAACATTCCAAATTAACAATGTAACCTTTGTTTTTACACTAATTCAAAACCAGTAGAGGCTGTATGCCATGCTTGTTCAAATTAAAAGAGAAATACGGACACCTGGATAATTTATGTAAGGAGCTCAACCTTAGAGAGTGACAAAGAAACTATCCACACTTGGAAAGAGGAAATACAAAGACAGAACTTGGTGGGGCAGGGGGGGGAACCCACCAAAGAAACAGAAACAGAACTGTATATAATGTAAGACTCAGTTTTGCTTGAGAGTTGTCTGTATGAAGACATTTGGAAAATATTAGTCTAAATTAAGAAAATAAGTGAAATCAGCTTAAAATTAATTAGTTGAACTGAAATAATATGTGTGCACACACCTAAGGTGGTAGTAGTTCAGTTAGGTTACTTCACCCCCAAGGGGAAGTAAACTAAATCAAACTGAAGCCATGAAGGGTTCAGTTACCATATGTGTTAGCAGTCTGTACACATAAATGGCAAACACTAAGTCATCGCAGGGCTTAGGTAAGAACCACAGGCTAAATTAACCACATAAAAAGTTACTGTGGATCATCAATAAATTATGTGTGTGTCTATGGCATATAATTCTCGACAAAAATGTTCAGAGGGGTTCAGTGTTTTTTAACTAAGCCAGTTGTGACATCTGTGATTTTTTTTTGCAAGAGTTATCATAAAATGATACTAGCCAAGAGCAAGCTGTCTAGATTCACTTCACTAAAAAACATTAAAATATTCAGAATTTTCAAATGGATGAAAAATATCATTTGTTCTGTTAGGGACCATGGACCAAATTTGGATGGACTACTCAGTGTACTAATTTTTTTACATTTCAACACACTTCCCTCTGTTCCTCTCAAAAAACAATGCTATGTCCTGTCCTAGCACCCAAAATTCATTAGAGTAAATGTAGGTAGCACTTAGGTGAAACACCCATCTTCCACGGAGTTACCCGGAAAACAGCATTTTTCCAGGAAATCTGGTGCCTTCTCCACAACATGAGTCAAAGCTGTTGCACAGAGGGGCAGGACAGCCTCTTGGGTACACACAGTCCTGTTTCTTACTGGGTGCACGGTAGGTTACACACTCAGTCTCTCTCCATCCTGAGAACAGACTCCTACTTGGGAAGGATGTGCAGGCTGCAGAGTCCCCCTTCTTAGTGACCCAAACCCTGGACTAAAGAACTAAAATCCCACCCCTCATTTCTGCCTACCTCTCTGCCTTTTATTCTGAGTTGTGCAGGGCCTCACATTCAACAGGAGTCCATATGTGGCGAATATGCTTTTTTTAACAGACTTTATGTATGCTGTGAATACACTTAATGGATATGATATGATATATTGGATTTTTTTTGTATTCAACATGAGTGCACTACAAACTGAAAGAGAAAAAATTGAGGGTCTGGCAGTTGGGTAGAGGTATTTACACCCTATTTGTTAGTAATTTGGAACTGCAAAACAGCACATCAGTTTGCTGATTTTAGGTACATCAATACTGGAACAGCTAATAGTGACTCTTAAATAATCAGAATTTAAAATTCTTTTCTTCCTTTTCTAATGCAACAGTTCACTCCTCTAAGCTACTGAATGAAACTGTCTGCAGAGTCGGGAGGATAGCAGTCTGTTATCTGGCTCAAGTGAGAAAGATTTAATTAACAATAGGACCTAACACAGCTGAAAGCACAGGCTCTTCTACACTACTCTGCTGCAAGCAGTTGATTCAGCAACTGGATGTTTCTTTAACTCATGCCAGCTGCTAACCATCACCTGGAGCCATTATTGCAATCAGACATCTCGGGGACACATTAGCCATGCTTCAGCTCCCCAGCCAAGCTCTTTTCCATTGGTGATAGTAATTGTGGGTGTAACAAGGTTCATTATTACCTTCCTGAGCAATGAGAACTCTTGTGCCACACAGGAATTACTGCACTGACTTTGCAGACCGCTGGTCAAAGGCCTCAGATCAAAGATAACAAATGATCATATGACACATCAGAATATATGTTTTTTAATTTAGAAGAGCATTCTGTAAAATAAAAATATTTCTTTAAAGAAATCTATGCATTTCTGAAAAGACACAAATCTTCCTAGTCTCAGATGTCAACAACATTTTCTGAGCTATTGGATGCTCTTATACATATGGAAAAGAAAAGATTAGATGCGCAATTTTAAGTTATGCAAATCAACCATTTGGGTACTGAACACTACGAAGTGAGAAGGATGCTGTAATGACATAGTCAGGAGGCAACACTCTCTAGGGGGACTAACAGATCCTGCTGAATGTGGGACTCGTGCTCACAACGCTCATCCAGCACCTCTGGAAAATCTGTCTTAGAAAGCAGGCAGCTCACAGTATTATATATATATTATTTTTCATTTGTAGGAATCATTGCTTCACTGATCAAACAAAAATCCCTCCAGAATCATAAATCAAACCACTGAAATCTGATAAGGAAGTGGACAGGATGAGACTGGGGCTGTAGCCAGGGCTCACTGGGAAGCATACAAACCTGCTGTCCACTGCATGCCGTACTTGCTGCGCACGTAACATCTCTTTTCTCCAAAGCTTTATTAAGATTAAATTCTCAGTGGCTGCAGAGCTGTGCATATGGATAACTGTAGAAGATTTAACATACATAATGTTTTTAACTGAAGATCACCAAGGATTTGGCAAATATCAGGAGTTGCCCCGAGTCCTTAGACCTCCACGGATGCCTGGAGCATGCAGGAATAAACAATGGTAGTCTGAAAGGTCCCCAGACAGCCTTTGGCATCATTCTTCTGAGGATATGACCTTCACCTTGAGGACGTGTAAACCTGAACTTCAGTTTCAGAGGCGATGAAGTGGATACCAGGAGAATTCATTGCTTTCTCTTTCTAATCTCATAGCCATATGAAGAAAGGCCAAAATCCTGTCTCAATTAATTCAGACTCAATGTTTTATAAAACAGGTAAATAACAGCTCAGTGAACAGATTAGTAAATTGGGATGCAGATAAGCACATATGATGTCAATGGCCAAGGTTTAGTCAAATATACTAAATAATATGGTTTCAAATTCAATATTGTGCCCCAGATTTTATCAAAAACAAGGGCTTATCTGCAGCCTGAGACCCAATTGAAGTACTTTTTTAGTTCACCTTTTGATTAAAATGGAAAATGAGAGGCAACAGAATGCATTTTAAGCAACTTGACTGTGTATTTGTTTTTACTTAACTGTTGCACTAGAGACTATTTTATACTGAAAGCCACCCATTCATGTTAAATCTGATAATAACAATAATATTTGCTTTGCCAATCACCACATTTTTACAAATTTGCTGTGGCAGGGGCATGTTTACAGCACCACCTGCAGCACCATAAAGCTAAAAAATTATTGTCTAAATCAGGTAAATTATTGTATCTATTCAACCTTTTATATCTATTCACCTACTCAACACACGCAAACAGCTCCAAAGTGTACAGACAGGTTTCAAACCCATTATGATAGTTTTGACAGTCCTCTTACCATACTGGATTTCTACTTGTGGACAGACATACTGGGCCAGTATATTTCAGTATAACAGAACAGATCTCCTCTTGTGGAAGTCAAGATAAGGCCTCATACTACTTTAGTACATTTAAATTAATTTTAAGAAATTATTTGCAAACCTGTAATGTATAGATTGCTTACATTGCAGAGATTAAAGGGAAATGTATGTTAAATGAGGCCAGAATTCTCTTTTAATATATTAATTCTGACCTGTTTATATTATTTTATATAATATGAATCAGAACAAGCTTAAATTTTATTTTCAAATTATGAAGAGTTTTGATAAGTAAACATTCTGAATTTACACAAACTTTTCAAAAGTTATACAAATATGCTTTGACTTGCTTGCATAACTTTCTACTGTTTCTTTAAGACTGTATTTTGTGCAGTTGGTCTGGAGATTGTGGGAAAAGAATAAAGTATATCTTAAGAAAGCAGAATAATTTTCAAAATATCTCAATTTAAATGCATCTATCATTTTTAGAATGCATCTATCATATTTTTAGAAAAGATATACCTGGACTATGTGAGATATAATCCAAGCTAGAGACCTGAATTATACATAACATGGAGCAACTAAACTATAGCATTAATTCACACTTTTTTCTGTATTAAAAAAATCACAATTTAGATTCTGACTAATAAGGGCTCCAACAACTGTTTGAATGAGATCAAATTATTGAAAAAAAGTTGGAAAAAAAAGTTTAAACATTTAATTTATTGTTACCTGTTCAAGATACTTCAAGAACTAATAAAAATTATTTTATTTGCTCACATATTAATTCAATTTTATGCGTACCTGTTCTATCCTGTAGATTTATCAAGTTTCAGAAAATTTCTTACACTCAATTTTTTCTCCAGTTAATGTTCATAGAAACATAATGTCACTATCAAGAAAAGAAGTGTGTGTTGCTCCTTCACTCATTTAGGAAAGAGGCTACTGTGTCAGCAAGCTCCAGTGCATTTCCAACAGGTCTAGATGGACCACCCAGCAACCCTGTTGCCATGCAGCTGTAGGTTTTATTGGCTATGAAATGTTCAGATTCTGTGGGGTTTCCAGTGCACAGCCTGATTCCTGATGCATGCTCTTGTGACATGGCTTGGTACATCACAAAATAGAAGAAAAATTTAGACCTGAAAGCTAGCAAATTAAGTGTGCCAAGAAGTACTTCCAAGTACTGAAATTTCATCACTTGCTTACCCAGTTAAACTGTTAAAATCATCCCCAGTTTGTGTTAGTGTTTTAGTGTGGATGGGGAGCAAACTTTTGAAGTGACTCTTCCAGTTGTTCCCATTGACTGTGCTCTGGTTTCCGTCGCAGAGGTGTCTCAGGTCATGCAAACTAGACTTTCTTCTGGCAAAAGCTGACCCCCAGAAGCGAACCTCATGCTGTCTAATCCCTGACCAGCATTCAAGTTCATGGGACCAAACCAGAATGAGTCTGCAGCAATGTACATGTGTGCAGGGAGTGAGGATGTGGGACACTCAGCCTGACCAATTGCACCCCATGGATCTGCCTAATGCACTGCATGATTCTCTAACAGAGACAGTGACTTTTTGGCCCAGAAAAGCTACCATTCTTGCAAACAGTTTCCAGTTGTGGGTCAGGAATTAGTCTATATACTGCTCCTGTTAGGTTGTTAACCTGTGGCCAGTGTATTCTGGAGCAGTCTTAATTATACCACTCTGTGCCAAATACCCTCAGGGACAATATGGTGTCAAGCATTTTTAAGGTACTGAAACTGAAGCGGCTTCAGGGTAATGCATTGTATGAGGTCCCAATGGAATCAATCCCTAGTACAGGGCAATCCCTGCATGGTGTCACTGTTAAAGCTCTCCATGACTTGAAAATAATGCAGGTAAAATCCTTCAAAAATGATTTTTTGAAAAAGGGAAAGAAAAATAAATCAGACAAGTTGTCACAATATGACAATCTTTTAGTAATGCAAACAAAACTGAATTTTACCATTCCCATGATGACACCCCNGAATCAAGAGAAACCACCATGACTGCTGTCAACACAGAGAGTTGCATTTCCAAGGAATGGGCACAGGCAAGGCAGGCAGAGGCACATGAGCAAGGCATGCAGCTGCCACAGCCTTTTTAAATTACCCAATTATCTATTGCTCATGTCCTTGAAGAAAGCATGCAAACCACCATTGCTGAAATCTACATCCAGCTCAGAACTCATACCCAGCCCACTGCAACTTTGCATATTGACCGATAGCCAGATAGAATGTAAACTGATATACAAAGCAAGCTGGAAATTTATGAAAAAAAAATTAAATAAATCATAAAGTTTCTTAGCATTTTGCTTTAGCTTTGCTTTGATATATCATCATCACTTAGAGACTAAATACTATTTCATTTTTTGCTTTTCACTGTGTGCCTATGGTTATTGATGATAAATTAGACTTTTTTTTTTTTCAAGTGATAAAGAAGAAAGATTATCATTCTCCCTAATTCTATGTTTGGCTTCCTTAATTTTCCTCTCCAGATTAAGTTGGTCCCTGAATTCTCAATTTTGTAGGTATTATCTCAGGACAGGACATTTACAACTCCAGGATAAGAATTATGTTTTTGTATCCATATGTACCATGCCTGCGAATTCAATTACAATTATGGATGATAAAAACTACAACAGCATAAACTGAATATTCAAAAACATAACTACTTAGTTATCAATAACATCTGACCCTTAAATATCAGAGTACAACAAATAACAAAGGAAAATGGCACAATAGGGCATAAAATATATCTCTTGAGTATTCTCACAGAAAGCAACAGAAAAAGGTTTACTTTTAAGGTAAACAGTCTGAAGGATTCAGCTGTAGAATTCTACAAAGGGAAAAACTTCCAAAATAGCAGTGTTAATTGAGGAGAAGCCTGATATTTTGACACAGCAAATGGTAGGGATGGAGGAGAAATAGGTCAGAAGCCAAACATAAATTATGAGAGGGGCCATAAACATGAACCAGATTTCACAAATAGAAAGGGGAAAAGGTTTGAAGAGCCTTTAATGTTAACAATAAAATTTTGAAGTTGATTCTCAGCTTTAGAGGTAGCCAATGCAGTTGCCTGAGTAAAGGGTAATATGAGAGTAGCAGAAACAGTAATAAATTAAACAAGAGGCAGAATTTTAAACAGATTGCAAGCAGAAAGCCAAAGAAATAGGAATACTACAAGAAGTTCATTATTGTTAGAAA
>VYZV01035703.1:771-13905 GCA_013401275.1 Pandion haliaetus | reverse complement strand
TGTTCTTGGCAGAGTTTATGGCAATGGGATAAAAAAGCCGTCAAGGATTCTCATAGTAATTTGCAAGTCTTAACTGCAGCAATGTTAAAAACACGCAAAAGCAGTAATTGATTTGGAAAAAACACTGAGAGTTGATTTTATGCTTGTTAAAGAGCACTCTAGTAATTATCTTGATCATCAACATCTTAAAATAGTAAAAATTAATTTTGTGCTTAAATTGCTTACATAAAATATAGATGATTTATGTTAATGCTCTAAAATTGTGAAAAACACGGAATACATGACCTTCAGACTCCCATCTTCCTCCTTTGCCTGAAGACTCTTACTGACAATGACTCATCTGTTGGCAATGGTTTATTCTTAGCAATTACAGACTTAACATGAATGTTTAAATACCATCAAAAACATTATATTTCGAAGTACATTAATGCAACGTTGGTACAATCTGTGAAATCCAGAACAGCCACAAACGAATACCACATGAAAAGTTACTTCCACTTTCCACCTCAGTGTCAAATAAGAAGCTCCAACTGGGCTATGAATTACGTTATGCAGAGCCCCAGGGAAAGGGTCTGTGCTCAAGGCCAGTCACCAGCAGGCTGGATCCTAAACCCCATAACCATCCTCTAAAATCCTGGATCCTTTTAAAGACATCCACAAAACCAAAAATGGAACAAGACAGCTGTGTCTTTTCATTACTTTGTGTTACTTATCTTTCTTTTGTGAAGAGACTAAATACTCAGTCTTAGAGAACAAGACAGACATTCTGTAAAAACATCCTTTCACACTCTTTCATCACCTCTCTTCGTTTTATTCTCCCCATGCTTGTGTGTAACCACTGCAGCAGCATTTCTTTTTGTTCTCTTTACTAAGGAAGTATTTTCTGACTTGCCTCTCATATTCTTGTCACTCACAGAGTTCTGGCTTAAGGGTTTTTTTAAACCTCAACTCGGGAATCAGATTGGCTTTTAAAGAAGCTACTGCCCTGCTTCTTCTACTTGGTCTACTCCTCAATTGATGTATTCTGATGTATAAGCTGATTAAGCTAATATTCTGTTCTCAAACAAAGTAGATCAGTCTCAGGACTCTACATTAAATCCACAGCTGAGCTGAACTGAAAACAGATGAAACTGTTCGAGACAGAACAGATTGCCCCACTGGGTCTTTTCTTTCTTGCTCCTCCTCACTGTTACTCTCTGCTAAGGATTGCAACCTCCATAGCAAAGAAAGCAAACCACAAACACTGCCTTAGGTGTTTCAGTCAGTAATTCCAGAGTAGAGTTTTGTGTTATGTTTTGCACCACAAGGGTGTAACTCGGCTCTACCCCCTCCTTCCCATTCATGCACTCCTGCCATCCACCTTGCATTGGATCTAGCAACTGGGCACTCTCAAGTTGAGCTGGTTCAGACTTCTGATCCACCTCAGACTGCAAATGGGGAAAAAAAAAATTACTCGATTCAATGCAGCAGAGGATGCTGAACAATGCAATCAGGACTGCAGGGTGGAAAATGAGACAACCTTTTAGCAACAACCTGCAGTTATTTTGATTTAAGGACAATGTGAAACTATCCTTAAGGCAACCCCCCGTCCATGTTTATTTCATCATCCTTTAAAAGATCTTTACTCCACTCCAGGGTAAACTGTTTTTGTTGCTGTCATTTGTTTTCTTAAGTGACTTAATCACATTGCACATAAAAGCAATGGAATCATGATTATTTTGCATTATAAAAGATTAATTTCTTTCTGGTTTTAAAATAGTTCTTAGGTGTTTTTCCCATTCATAGTTGGTGTATTGAAAACTAGAAGTTTGGTGTACTCAAAATCCTTGCAATAAGCGACCTTTTTATTTTGCGAAGTTCTGAAGATCACAGTAAATTATTTAGACTGAATTCTCCTAATACCTATTTAAATACTTGATTCAGTAATAGAATTACGTATTACATGGCACAGCAGGAAAGGTTGTTTATTTCTTGATCAATTTCTTCTATTAAAAATTAAAATGCAGAAGTTCCTTCCACTACCTGGATTATAAATTTACTACCTCCTTGTAAATTTACTCTTCTGTTTTGTCTCTGACTTCTTTAAAAATAAAACCAAAATGTACTTCCTCAGCACTTATTTTATTCCCTATCACAGCAGCTGATACTAAATCTGTGCCAAAGTATAAAGAAATAGGACCACCCAAACTCTCACATAATTCATTTCCCAACAGAGTGGTCTACCTCTACCTCCCCTCGCTCTCTTTTGCCATTCATTGCACTCAATCTTTCCTACTCTTACGCAGTATTATTCTCTCTAACCACAATTTCCAACTCCATCTGTCTCTGTAGGTGAAAGCTTGGACTCTAGATGAAAAAAGGAAGCCTGATGAGAATTATTACAAATACCGAAAGGAAAAATTGAGAGTAACACCCTACTCCTTCAAATCTTAGGCAATGTGATTCTGATAACCTCACAAATACACCTTCCAGGAAAACAATTTGCCAGGAAACGAAAGCACAAGATTCTTGAAAACAAAACATTTAACGTTTTCAGTAGTTTTAGGAGATATTAATATGCAGAAATATGTTTATAAATTACACTTAATTACAGATTTCAAAATTCTCAGCCCTGCAGGTGTATTTCCCTGCACATGACACTGTTAAAGAACACTTCCTTTTTCCAAGACACACATACCTAAATTTCAAGGTCAGGAAGGAAAGAACATGGGGAGAGAGTAGGAAATGGAAGGAGGAAAAAAATGGGCAAACGTTGCATGAAGGGAGACACAAAAGGACAGATTACAATGGGAGACAAAGATGCAAAAAGAATGCAAGCAGTAATAAAATTTAAAGGAGTACAGAAGAAACAAAGTACTGTATTAACAGAAACCATTTTTAACTGACTAGCCAGAAACTGTTGCCTTAGAAGCTAACTATCAAACCAGGAAGTAAAAGAATGGAAGTAGAAACAATATTAAAATACATATATAGGAGAACATTATTTTGCACGAAAGCTTTCTAATTTTAATAATTCTGAAGAACTTCCAGTTTACAGTAGTGCGGGGGGGGGGGGGCGGCGGCGCGGAGTGGGGAAGAACACTGAGAAACCCAAGCTGCTAATTCTTCTCTTCTTTTTCCTCCAACTTTCTGTTTTCCTCAGCTTCCCCTCAAATGTACTATTTTAACAAGAGCCCTACAGCAATTTTTTGATCTTCTGGAGCATCAGTGCTCATCTATAATTTTGCTGGGCTTTTCTGAGTATGTTTAGCACCTAACACACCTCCAATCCTACCCTTACTCTCTGTCTTTAGACTAAGATACTTCATACTGAAGCACTTCTATTTCTAAAGCAGGCAGTATTTAACTGCTTATGCATTCCTTGCAGGTTTAATATACAACACAACTTGAAATAAACATTAAGTCTATTTGAAAGGACTTAAACCTACCTTTAAACTAGACTCATAGTCTGTGTTCACTTTGAACATAAGCCCAAGTCGCAAATGAATTTCCTTGGCTCGACAAAAGCTGGGATCAACATAAAGCGCCTCCTGAAATGCTTTAATTGCCCTGAAAGAAAAACACAGATTTAAAAATTATTTTTTACTGAAGTATTACTTTATAATCAATATTATTTATCTGACTAGTATAAAATGGATCAGAAAGCACTGTTACTGAAGAACATATCAAAATAATGGTTTACATGCAATGTTTTTGGTGCATGGCTTTTGATTCTTCAAGGACTGAGTAATTTTGTACTCCAGATACCCTGGTATATTTGAAAGTCTAATCTTTTCTATTAATTTAGAGAAACTAATTTGCTGCATGAAATACAGTAACATATCTGCTGTTTCAGAAAGGATGCCTCACAAATTAATAACAAAATTAGTGCAACTTTAGAACAACACAGTGATCATTCATGTCACAACCAACTGCTAGGTTGCTTTTGATTCCAGTTAGTGCAGACCCCTGAGAGCAGCAGCAGAACAGCAGGCCTAGAAGAACCGATCACGCGCATCTCCTCCCACTGGACCAACCTGCTCCATTTTCCACTTTGTCCTCCCTTTCTTAGCACCAGCGCTGTGTAGGGACTCAACTAATGCCTACTGCTCCATTACTTTCCAGTCACTCAATTACCTCCAGGAAAACACAGATATGAAAGCCTGCCACCTCCTCCCACTGTAACTTGCTTTTCATATTCCCATGATAGGTGAAGATGGCTCTGATTCTATTTCCTTACCTTTAAATCCTCTCTACACATGCCCCTGTTCATGATGGCTCTGTACCAGATAAAACAAAAATGCTATGTAACAACTGTATCTTGGAGCAGAAAACCCACCATTCTAAACAGGACTGTTTTGCCTCTCAACTGCATAAAATCAGGACAGCTGAAATGCAACTAAAAGGCTACAGACTTAAATTCACAGAGGAATTGTGAAAGAAGCTATGACTTCTTGTGTTAGCTCGCCTAAAATCCAACGACAGGTTGAAACAAAATACATTCACACACATCACTGCTCGTACAGTGACAGAAATCAGAATCAGTCTCACTTAGGGTAGATTCAAGCACCTAAGCCAGGGAGCACAGTCCCATTTGCTGTCCTAGGCAACCCCAGAGACTGATGCTGAGCAGACAGATGACAGGCAGGCCTATGGGGAGAATTGTACCCACTGTAGAGCAGCACAGGGACACTGGACAGGAATTAACCACAGTGCCTGAAATCACACAATGTTTAGGCAAATTGTTTTCATTCCTACTCTCAAAGTGCAGTATTATTTATAAGGATAAAAGGTTAGCAGTTGCAATGGGAAATTCAATAAATATTTTTAATAAACTTTTTTTTAATCACAAAACATAAATGATCATTTTTTGATCCATCAGCAAAAACACTTCTGGTCTGTAATTCTTACAGGCTCTTTTCTCATTCTTGATAGCAAAGCAAACCGAAGGCACAGAACTTCCTCTAGATGATGCAACAAAATTGTCTGCACCTAAAGCATTATCTGACTTGTTTAAATAGAACTCAAAAGCAGATGGGCTTAAAAAAAAATACTGCGTTTTTATAATGGAACTTAAGTGTCCTCTATTACAATCTTTCAGAACATCTTTCCTTACCTTGTACCCTACTATTCTGCTTACACAAGGAAAATGAGCAAGTGAAGTGCAAAAGGGACAAACTTGCACTGGCTAAGCAGTCTCTCACATCTCATATAAACTTCCCTGGAATAGTACAGTAGGTGGTGATGAATCACACACCTCAGCAACTACACTGAAATCATAACAAACAAGGATCCATATCTCATAACAGTATGTTCTTCACCTACAAGAACACCACTCAAACTGGAAGGCCAAAGACTGGACTGATCACTAAATATCAGTACATATTTTAAGCTATGCTTTTGTTATGCTAAAGTATAGATTTTATGATTGTGTATTTGCATTTCTTGTCTTAACTCTTAATATGGTACTCACTGGTTATGGTACTCTAATATGGTTAGCCACTGGTATTTAAAATCCATTATTTGCATCTTGTTCAAAGACAGTATCCTAAAGTTCTAAAAAGGAAGAAAACCAGTCTATGGTCCTATCAGAGAGAAGACAAAAATCAGGAATAAAGATATTGCAGTTCTGTATCACATGGGAGATTGTGACCATGATCATATACACTTCACGAACGTCTCATTCTTCACGTTTTAGCTAGCTTGCTTGGTCAGAAAATAGTCTTTCCGTATTTCCCCAATGTCATGTCTCAGTGGCAAAGATCATTGAAACATGGATTCCTAAAAAAGCTTAAGAGAAATGGTAAGAGACAAGAATATTTGTATAGTCTCTTGCTTACTGAACAGGAAATATTATTCATTGCCACAGCTGTGCAACAGAGTTAAACAAAGCCACAAGTATAACAAACAACTTTTAAGGAAAATTTTGAATTTTAGTTTGAACGTATACTGTCATTTCTTCAAAAGAACAAGAATGTTGCTTACCCCACTCTTTCAGAGAAGCACAGCACTTAAAACCAAGTAATATTATCACCAGTGGACAACATGAAAAGACTGTGTCACCTTTAGCACAGAACCTGCTAGTCATAGACAGCCCCTAAGAGGTTTGTGTAAGGTTTATCTCTGTGCAGACTAGACAGCATTCACCCTTGTCTAAGCTGCTCGTGGAGTCAGGTTCAATGTTAGTAGTTACCATGAGTCTTTGAGATACTGTAACCCAACACAATTCTCCAGTGAAGACAAGCCCAAAATGTGCAAGGAAGAAAATTTGTAGGACAAGACATCATTCCTCTAGACACAATCTATGCAGGAAGTAAGGCATGCTTTTCAACCCATTTTGATGGATGCTTAGAAAAATACACTCAATCAACCAAGTGAAACAAAAATCTCTGTACCGTTTTAGACACTCAGTTACCATGCTAACAGCTAAATAATACTATTCTAGCTGTACATTTCCATTGTATTTGATCACTCCTAAACTGTTGAGTTTGGGAGGAAAGGCAGATGCTTTAAAAGCATTATTTCCTTGAAAGGTTAACAAATTCAAAGGAGCATAGTCAGAGAGCACTGATTGTTCCCATCCATTGCATTGATTTCGCAATGGAATGGACACACTGGTGGAGAGTTTGGTGAAAAACTCTGCACTTAGAAATCTTCTTTCAGTTTCTAATACGTGATGGATTTGCATTTAAGAATGAATCTATGCACTCAAAATGCTAGGGAACTCCCAGGTCCGTTTCTTGCTTACATCTTAAATTCTGCATCCTTGGATGCCGTCATAAAAACTAAGCAAATTCTGGAAGGTAACATAAACTTATAATGAAGCATAATTACATTAGTAAATTAAGGACAGAATGTTGTAAGAATTTACCAAATATTCCCCAACACAGTTTTTCTAACTAAAAATCAGATATTTTATCTTCTCTATTCAAAATACTGGCCTGCATCTTACTTAACTCTAGTGTTAATTCTATATTGATTATGTTATTTGTAGTTTTTCCAGGATGACAATCACCGCTAATAATAAATACAAATTACTTCTGCTACTGTGGAAAGGGCATCATCAAAATTTCACAAATAAAATGATCGCAAAGGCAGCATTTTCAACAGTATTTACAAGTGGTAGGTGCTCATGTCTAATTTGGTAACTAGAGTCCAAATTAAAATAGTCAATAGAATTTTTATAGAATAAACAAACTCTAAAAGACATTTACTTATTAACTCTTACAGACGGACAAGCGATTCTACACTATAGCTGAATTAATACTGATCTAATTTTGCCTATGGGAAACATTTAACTAAAATAGCAATGCACTCAAGATTACAGGACACATCAAGAACATGGACTACAGTAAAAACTTTTATTTTGGGGCTGCCTGTTTCCCAGTGCCATGTCCAGAGCTCCAGACTCAGTCCCTTCCTACATCAATAGGAAAACATCTGCAACATCACTGACATCCATTTCAATTTTAAGTGCTCAGTAATGTCCAAGGCAGATGGGATCAGGGGTCGCTATAGGTTGGTACAACACAGAAGGAAGCAGACATGAGAAGTGGCAAGTAGGAGCAAGTGCTGCAAAGAGAAATGAGAGGGAACGTGGCCCAGTGTCAGTAACTGCAGTCCTTCCTGTTTGCCTGAGTGTCCTGGTTTCAGCTGGGACAAAGTTAATTCTCTTCCTAGTAGCTGGTATAGTGCTGTGTTTTGGATTTAATATGAGAGGAATGTTGATAACGAACTGATGTTTTCGGTTGTTGCTAAGTAATGTTTAGTCTTAAAAGTCAAGGATTTTTCAGCTTCTCATGCCCAGCCAGCAAGAAGGCTGGAGGGGCACAAGAAGTTGGGAGGGGACACAGCCAGGGCAGCTGACCCAAACTGGCCAAAGGGATAGTCCATACCATGTGACATCATGTCTAGTATATAAACTGCGGAGAGTTGACCAGGAGGGGCAGATCGCTGCTCGGGAACTAACTGGGCATTGGTCAGTGAGTGGTGAGCAACCGCATTGTGCATCACTTGTTTTGTATATTCCAATCATTTTATTATTATTATTATCATTACTAGTTTCTTCCTTTCTGTTCTATTAAACTGTTCTTATCTCAGCCCATGAGTTTTACTTTTTTTTTTTCTCCCAGATTCTCTCCCCCATCCCACTGGGAGGGGTGGGGGAGCAGGGAAGTGAGTGAGTGAGCAGCTGCATGGTGCTTAAGTTACCAGCTTGGGTTAAACCACAACATTGAGTTGAGCCTTCAGATACAGCAGAAGTCACTTGATCTCTATTATAGAGATCTTTGCTCTAAAGCATCACTAGTCCCATTTCCATCCTCTGCCCGAGCCTACCTCCAGAAAGATACAGTCCTAGAGGATCCAAGGCATCCAAGTTACTCAGATGTTTTCCCTCAAAGCTCTTGTATGGTTTGACCAAAACTGCAAAGCAGATATAACCTAATAGCTTGATGATCTGTCACATATGAAGCAGGATGTGGCTTAGGAGGCTAACAGCTTCCCTCAGAGATGGTAGCACACAGGCTTCCTCAAGTAGGTTGTTAGTCTCCACCACTAATTAACTGGCCTTCATGCACAGACAGAGCTTTTCATTTTAATCCTTCAGCAGACTAAACATACATTAGCCCAAGGGATAAATCATCAAATGAAGAGCTGGGAGCTCTCATACTGCAGAAATAAATGACAATCATCTAAATTCAGCAAGAGATGACTTTCAGTTTGTTCTCTGAAGATACTTACAACTGCCTGGTAAGAAACAACTTTGGTTGAGTCTACTAGGATTTATTTAAATTAAGTAAGTCTCTTCTCCAAGAATGGGAGCATTTCCACTAACAGGCAGCAAAAGCTAACACTCAACAAAATGGGAAAGCAGGACTGGAAAACAGACACTACAGAAGATGAAAAGCACCTCTGGGCTTACATTTTACACAGCACTGCTATGGTAATTCAGGAAAAATAAAAGTGACATGAACCTATCATCTCCAAATCAAGACTTCCAAAATCAATACTGTAGCTATCTTTCCACCCACTCAGCTATACAACAATGCCTACCATTATGAAAGTGAAGAAACCAGCTGAATAATAATTAATATAAGATTATATTAAACATTTAGTGAACTCGCATAAGACTTTTATTGGAAGGTTTTACTTGGACAGACTGTGAATAAAATCAGCTTTGAACTAGGTAAAAGAATGTAATAAAAGAGCATTGATTTAACTATTCAAAAGTTAACACTTGTACATTTCAAACAAAAACCATGAAAATCAGAATGAGCCTACAAAATAAAAGAACATAACATTATCCTAATATATCAGGAAAAATACTTTATGCCGCTGGAGTGAAACTTTTTTTCTTATTCTTTATCCTCTTTCAATTTTTTGACCACCTATTCTAAGCCTCATATCACTTCATAGCCTCACTGATGAAAATTATGTGAGGCTATGATAGACAAATTTCTATCTATCTGAAACTCACACAGTTTGAACATAAGCAAAATGTATGTATACAGCAGTAGTCAGGACACTGCAATTTTATGAGATACTTTTACAGACTTCAGATACAACTCCTCTGTTCATAGGGCTGTAATAGTTGAATGGTGAAATATTTTGAGCAGCAAACTCTAAACATTTCTCTAGAACAGCAGCTGAGAGTCGCTTTCTTCCAGCATTAGCAGGTATTATGCATTTTCAACAATCCAAGAAGTGGTTTGATATACAATCACAGAAAGATAAGACAACAAAACAGAAAGTTAATTGCCACTTTGTTAATGATTAATTAGTATGCGTAGTTTACATGTACATTCCCATTTTATATACCTAAAAAAATACATATATAGACCCAGCCACCTGGAACCTGAGAAGTATTTGACAAAGCAGTATCTACATAGTGTGTATTTAAATTCCACCCTACTTATGAAGATAACTACAAACACCAGACCAGCTGAAAGGACTCTGACAGAACAGGGAAAGAAGCACCAATGCAGATGTGCACCTTGAAGATCACAAGTTACCGGTAAGCAAGATGTTCTTCTACTCTCAAATTATACCCCTCCTGGACTTTCCATTGCAGGTGTTTCCAAAGCAGGAACTCCACAGATTGCCACTTACCAGTGCAATGTCACTGTCAGCTGGGTGAATCTCAGAGCCCTTCATGCAAACCACAAGCACTGGACTATTTCATCGAATGCTGTGCACCCTCCCACAATGGCAGAAACTACTGATATACCCAGAGGCGTGCAGGGCAGACATCACATTTGATGAAGTAGTCCAGTGGTTTCTGTCTGCATGATGGGGAGGGTGTTCCCACACAAATGAAGGAGGTCCCCACTGGGCAGTTTGCATTCCTACACACCCCACTACCCACTCGACTACTCTCTGTGAGGAGGAGCCCAGTTGCTTAGATCTGCCAATCACTGACACAAGCAGCTTGAGAACCATCTGAAGGATCCAGTCGTGCTGGGAAAAAAAAGTAACAAGCCCCTCGAAGACAAATCTTACTGTGTTACTAACAGCTTGCCCCTGAAAAAATAAATATATGTATTGATAGAGGAAGCAAAGAATGGACCTTGACAGCACAGGACTCTCCCACCCTCACAGGCAAAGAGCAACCACCATGAAACAATAGTTTCTTGCATAGATGAGTAAGGTATGCAATACTGAAGGTTGGCACACAAAACTACTGAAAAAAACTTTACATTCCACTGTAGACCTGAGCAGTCTAAAGAGCTGCTTTACTATTTCAGGATGACTGTGAGAAGAGCACAACTCCATTTTCTGGAAAAAGATGAAAGAGAATGACAGCCAGAGAGAGCAAATGAGAGACCAGACTCCTTCAGCTCAAGGAAATGGTCCAATGTGATTGGCACTAAGGCCATCTCAAATGTGATGGTAAGTTTTGTGTGTTTTCCCGTAGGTAAGTGGTAAAGAACATTCCTGCCTCACTGAAGCCTTCAAAGGACTTCTAGGAGAAAAGTGATTCTCAGGTGTCTGGAGGCCTGCATGGTGACCAAGAGATGAGATACAGTACCACAGATAAAAACTGAGGGCTGCCTTTTGCCATCTGCTGGCCTTTGGAGGGTTGTGGAATTCAGCAGCAGCAAAGATGGGATGTGGAGAGCCTGCTCAGTGCTTATATGTTGGAGATGGAGGTGCTGCACTCTCCCAGTGGGGGTTGTATACGCTTGCTCCCTCTTGCCCATTAAATGTCTTTACCTGAAAGACTGCAGCTGCCTTCTTGATGTCAAGATCCTATTTTGAATCAGGGTTGAAGAGGGAAAAAAAGCTTTTTGTGCTGAACTCCCACATCCCTGTTCCAAGGAGTCAAACTTAGGCTAACAGGAGAAGTTCCAGCATACAGAACACCCTGGTTTACAGAAGTGCCAGGGTGCAGCAGTGCAACTAGACTGGGCTGGCTGTGAGATTACTTTAAAGGAGCTAGAAGCAGAGACGGTGCTTCTAGATATCACATGATATTGAATAGATAATGACAGTGCTTCCATTTTGGCAAGGATGGCTGTAGAAGGGCCAAAAAGTTCCAGTAAGAGATGACAGATTTTCCTCACAGAGTCTGCATCTTTAGCCATGACAGAGGTCAGGAAAAGGGTCTGGATCACCTCTTGCAGTAGTCTTTGGCTTTTTTCAGGAATGTGTCCCACGGAAGTATCAATGCTGAAGGACTGAGTTTTACGTAAGTTTTACAACTTCTACAGCTGATAAGGAATCCTTGGACTGAACAGCCTCACAGTTTGCTAAATGGGGCCATAAGGGTGACTGATCTCAGTCTTCTGTAAGGTGTTTTTGAGGAACAGTGTGTCTCACACACACTGCCCAGCAATTTGCAAGATAACAGTCACTGAAAACACTGCAGGCTGGCCTTGGAGCACCAGGGTTAGTACACTGCGATCCAAAGAGGGTATTAGAGCCAGTTTCAGGACACCACTGCAGAGCTTGGATTCCATCTTTTTATCTTGGTGCGACTCAGTGTAAATCAGCAGATGATAAACCAGTCAGGCTCAGAAATGTTACTGAAGTAAAAGAAAAAATTTGGCATCCAAGCCACTACACTTGGATGCAGCTATTGCACAGAAATGAAGGGTAGCCTTTGATTAACTACTGAAATTCTTCAAGTGTTCAATCTAAAAGACAACTAAGGAGGATATGAAATTATTCAAGTTATGTGAATATCTCGGCTATCTCTATTCCACTGGTATTCTACCCTACTTGAGAAACAGGGAAACAACTGGGGAAATCAGCCAACCACTTTACGTACTGCTTGATGATAAATGCTGTTAAAAGAACAGAGTATAAAAATTTAAGATCTGTAAGACCTATTTTACTATACTTGATTCAATTTATGGAGCTAATACCTTATGGCATATCTCACTATAATAATTGCATGAAATAGCTTTGGTCTGATCACACTATTGCAAAATTTTTATATACGTTGAGAACTTTCAGTTCTTACATGAATAGTCAAACAAAGTCACCAATATAAAATGATGCATCAACTAAGATTTGTACTTAAGATAATGCTGTAATGCTGCTTTAGTATATAGGGAAGTGTGCAACATTGAATTACAGTGAATTGCAATGTGTCTTGGAGCCAATCCAACACTTCTTTTTATGAAAGCTGGAAAACTTAATAACTAATGTAAAAATATGAACAAGAATTCTAAAACTGACTTTATTCCCACTTGCGTTTTTATTATCCCTAGTTATAAGAGTCATGAAAAAAAACCTCAATCACTTCCTTACCCCTTCCTTTTAGAAGGGCTATGTACATGCCTTTCATTAAAATCTATGAATATCTGAAGTGGGGTGGATAAAAAAAAAAAGTTCATGGATGAAGCACAATAGCTTAAACCACCCTAAAATGGTCTAGAGGTGTCCTCTACCTGCCTGAAATATACAGAATTGTGTACTCTATGAACATAAAATGGAATAGCTGCAGCAGTAAATAAGACGGTTTGACCAACATTTTATTCTGAAAGAAGCAGGATTCTCCTTGCTATCTGCAAGAGACCTGTGGAGGATTAAGATACACAAAGAAGAACATATCTATTGTAAATAACTTGCTATCACCTCCAAGTTTATTATGATTTTGTCACACCTAAACAAACACCCTCAACCATACATCCCACTCCTCTTTCCCCC
>VYZV01035674.1:3292-28540 GCA_013401275.1 Pandion haliaetus | reverse complement strand
TTTTTTTTCTATCTCTGATCACTGAAGTTACTAGTGATACCAGAATTTGCTGTTGTCTCTTTATATATAAACATAAGTCTGTAGTAGCTGGATTCAGATTTCAGGAATGAAGGAAGGAAATGTGGAAATCTCTGGACAAAGTGTACTGAATTGGCAAAAAAAAGAGCAAGTTTGGAATCTGTCAAGCTCTAAAACCTGAAGAGCTTTGCGATATGGAACAACAGTGTGGTAACCTATATATTTAAAGTTGCTAGGGCTTTTTGTTGTCCATAAGCTTCATTAACAAACAAAAGGGATGGAAAAAATTGGCAGATCTGATGTTTGATCTTAAGTGGGTTTTATTGTACTCAGGCTTGTATTTATTTTCAGTACTCTTATTCAGAGGACTTTCCCTCATTTCTTATCTTTTCAATTGCTCTAATATTCTTTGTTACATTTTAGAAGTTTCTCTTGGTGTCACAAAGCTGATTTGCAGCCTCTGTAACAGAAGGGGTTGTATATGGCTGACTACCAGCTGAACTCAGTTAACAAAGGTTCTTAAGTATTAAGTAAAATGTTTACCGAATGCTTGTGAGATTGGATCTCAAGAATGAGAATGCGTGTAGCTGATGAGAGACCATATTTTTCTTATCCCCTGAGGCTGGGAATCAGGGGTTTACCAGAAGCTGAGACTTCAGCATCTTTATCAAAACTTTTTTAACGCTTACAATACTTAAACTGTGTTTCCCCCACTGTATGTGACTATTCATAACTTAATTTCCCATCAGGTTCAGAATTTGCTTTGAGCACAGCTAGTACTGACAAATTAACCCAAACTCTTGATGGAGTTAATTGTTTACAATCAAATTCTAAACATGTTTTCAATGATAAGGCAAAAATGGAACAGTGGCAGATAACAAACAGGCATTTCTGTGCAGCAGTGATGTGCTGGTGGCAACTAACGTGTTTGGCTGTTAATGGCTGGGAACCTGTGCAAATGGATTGCTGTATCACATGAAGTCTGCTATCAAACACACTGCAGAGCCTTGTTGAACTGCACAAATGTCCGGAAACCTGTTCTGGAATGAGCAAAGCAATCGTTCAAAAATAGATTTTGAACATAGGCTGAAGTATCCTAAGTTAAATCTGTGTTAATGAGAGGACAAAATACAAGTCACTTTTGGGGACTACCATAAACATTTAATCTGCTTTGTGTATGTGTAGAAGATTTTGGTGTAGAAGATGCCAGTACAGCAGACTACTAAAATTTTAGCTTATATGAGAAGATCTCTCATTTACCTTTTATAGGTTAACAATATTCTGGTATTTCAGACAGCTTCAAAACAAAAACTGACACTCTCAGCTATTAATAATTTAAAATTCAGTAGGTGCTTCTGTGCTTTCTTAGGTCAATTCATTCAAGAAGAGGATATTTTAATTTCCTACTGTTTCGGTTTCAGGTAGGCTTTACTTGAGTCTTGAAATCCTAGTAGTATGGATAGATTTTCTGACTGAGGTGAGGGCAGCCAATTGCTTTCCCCATCTTATTTTGCGTCACCACCTTCTGTATCAGCAAGTGTTCTTGCAAGCCAGAAATGATTGCACATACTGATTACTAAGGTAAGCAAGAAAGGTTTGTGTCTGCAGATTGTTTCATTGCATTGCACTTACTTTGCTGTCACTTTAATTCCTCCAGTTCCTTGCTGGACAGCTGTACTGAGCTCAGCCCTCCCACCTACCTGTTAATAACTCTAGCCTTTTCTTGAGAACACAAAGTTTGGAGAAATCTGAATATGGATTCCATGTGCTAACGTGGGGATTTTAGTATGTGCCTTTGTTCAAGTGTAATGTAGCAGCGCCTGCACTGAACCAATCTTGGATTATTTCTAATGTTGGCTCAAAATGCGTATTTTCTCCTTAAAACTATTGTGGGTCATTCCACAATGAGAGAGTTCATTAAAAATGGGGGTGGGGAGAGGGAACACCTTTTTAAAATGGAGTCTTTGTGATTCCACAGTTTATGATGGTTATATTCCAAAGCCTGGAAAAGCTTTTGTCTTTATTTTTCAAGTGTTCTTCACAAAATAAAAAGTCATTTCTATTTGATTTGTCTGTCTGTGTCTCACCGATACATTGATCGGGAATGGCATGAATTGGTTTCTAACATTGGAAGGGGCACAACCTTCATTAAGTTTTAATTTCCACATCTGTTCCTAAGAGAGCATTCCGATCTCTGTGTGAGAAGTTTCCCCAACCTGGCTGGAGTTGCGCTCTGCAAAGACCTGGGTTCAGTTAGAGGACTGGGATTTTGGTGCAAGTTAAAGTGATTTTTAGGTTGTGTTTCTCCCCTTTTTCAG
The DNA here is from genome assembly GCA_013401275.1 of Pandion haliaetus. Taxonomy (NCBI): domain Eukaryota; kingdom Metazoa; phylum Chordata; class Aves; order Accipitriformes; family Pandionidae; genus Pandion; species Pandion haliaetus. The sequence goes on along the minus strand of VYZV01035674.1, from coordinate 26,204 downwards.
AAAGCATGGTCTAGTATTTACTTCCTATTATTCCAGCTCCTAGTTTGTGCACAAATATATTAACCTGGTCTATTTTTTAAGAGAGCTAGCATAAATCATCTAGAGGACTGTGGCTCTGCATAGAGTAACAAACATGGATTGCTAAGGAATGGTTATCTTTTGTATCTGCTCCTGGGGCAGTCCTTGTAAAAGAGCAAGTGTTCAGCTCTGGGAATCTTATTATGAGAAAACTGTGTGTTTTCTTTTCTTCATTACTCATTCCAGTTTGCTGAAGTGATTATGGAGCAGGAGGAAGTGGCCTGCAGAAAAAGCAAAGTCCTTCTCCCTCACTTCAGTCCTCCCTCAGCAGTGGCTGAGCAGAGCCGTCGCGTCCTGAAAGTTGTTGCAGGTACGAACCCCAAGAAGGGGTGACGGTGCGGAGGGATGGCGCTGGGGCAGGTGAGCGATGGCACGGAGGCTGCAAGCTGGGTGCAGGAGTAGCTCTGTGATTCTGGGACTCTCTCGCTGCTTTGGCTGTTTGTACCCCCCCCCGGGAGGGGGGTGCCGGGAGTGCCCTCCAGCATGATTAGCTGCAATTTGGGGATTTTGCAAATACTTCTGCTGACGTTGCCTGTAATTGAGGAGTTAATCTTCAGCCCTTGCAGTATCCAAGGCCACGACATCTGGAGGCAACAATACCAAGCTGAGTTTGCAAGCAAGCTTAGACCAAGAGGTGTGAGCTCACGGTCCTGGAGTCAGTGCCCGGAAAGCTAACAAGTAAACTGTTATCTTTCTATTTTCTGGCTGACCCTTGGTCAGCACAGCTCCCTGTGCAGATAAATGCAAAGGACGTGGTAACGATACAGCTCTTTCCATGGATCTTTTATCATGGCTGGGCAGTGGAGGTCCATCAGCTGTGTTTATTGAATGGTGTTTGCAAGTACTGCTGCTTCTGCTCCTGTTTGATCTAGGCATTTATGCCTTGTAAGAGCATCAATCTTCTTGCTAGTTTGTGAGTCTCTTCCTAAGAGAGTATCAACTTCGTGGTTAACACATCTATAAATTCCTGCATTACAAAGCTTTCCTAGAAACTTTTAACTGCAGCCCAAACAGATTTTAATTCTGGTAGTCGTACTTCAGATGGTGATCAGTAGAGGTTAAACACCTGCTTTTGCTAAAATGTCCTTGCTAATCACTGGGGAGAAACATATTTAGAAAAAAGAACAAAACTGGCCTTTGGCTGTTGTGCTTGCTTCCTTGCTGAAAAGTTTTACTGCAGTTAAGTAACTGTTACTCATTACAGGGGTTAACCGTGTTTAATTTCCTGTGTGCATTTACTCTGTGGTAACATCCGAGCAATGCTGGCATTGCTCGCTGGGCTCCGAGGTGCCTTCTGCCCCTCTGTGCCGGCAGCCTCCCTCACACAGGTACCTGCCAGGATGCTCCCCTCTGACCACCCCAGGTCTTGCGGCAGTACTCAGCCCATCACCGTCCTCTCTGAACTGCTCCCACCTCTGCTCTGAGCTCGTACCAGCCCTCCTGTCTCTGCTGGGTAAGGCCAGGGTTGCTCTTCTCCCCTACGGCTGATCCCTCTCTTTATTTGCCCTTTTATGTGCCTCATCTGCTACTTCTCCTGGGGGCTCAATCTGCCACAGGCCTTGTCTTCAAATTCCTCTTTAATTCTCTTTTTCTTGATGATCACAGGGAATCGCTGCTCGCTTCCAAACGCGCGCAATCTTCTGCATTTCACACAGAAGCTGCTGAGGGCACTGTAATTCTGCTGCTGTACCCGTCTCCTCTAGCTGCTGTCGTTGTCAGAGCCACGTTTTGACTGTAGGACCCTGCCAGCAGCCCGTGCTCACGAAATGGCTCCCGGGTGACTTCTGTGAATTATAGCCGTGTTCTTAATGCTGAAAGAAGTTTAACCCTCCTCCCACCCACCAGCCCTTGTGCTCAAAAAGAGAAAGGTATTTGTTAGCTAGCATGGTTTGTGTTGTTCCCATGGGATGCTCCTGACGGGGACAGGCTGTGGTGGGGTTTTTGTTTTTTGGACTCTTAAGTAGGTACAGCCATGATAGTTTCTGTTAAATTGATTCCTGTTTGTCTAATTTAGCTAAGTCAGCTTAGTATGATTCCTGCAGAAACAACACAGCTGTAGCTATAAGGTACACATCGAGCATATCTTCCTTTTGGGTGGTGTACAGGGCCGTTAAAGATTACCCAGTCAGAATTTACTTGAAGCAAATTACAAATTCTTGATTTTCATATGATAGACTCAGTGTGCCCAGCTGGAGGCTGAATGCACTTGATTAATGGCCATGTTGTGATAAGAGGGACTTGCTCAGTTCTGCAGAGTATCAATTATTTTTTTATTATGGCTGTGCATATAAAATAATGTTGAAATCAAGGAAAAGAAATTTGGAAAGGAAATAGGCTGATCCTTTATTTTTGTTGTTTAAATTATACAGCAATATTTTTAACAAATAACAATAAAACAATTTTCTGAAATTCACACTGGTGAGCATGGCAGTTCACAAAGCAATGAAAATATAAAACCCATCTTCACATACAGTTGCATGCTTTCGTTTCTTACTATACTAAAAGGCTTTTAAACTAAAAGACTTACGACTTAAGAAAAAGAGGAAAAAAAAGAAGCTGTGCCTGGAAAAATGACTGCAACAAGTACAATGTAGCCAGGCATGCACAAGACAAGCTTAGAAAATGTATTTATAATCAAAGTGTCCTTTTTAGAATGATGCCAAGTGGGATAAAGAAGAGTTTTTGAATGCTACGAAAGACAATTCTCCTCTATTAATGATAACTGTAAAGTCATTAAGATAAACTGCTACTTAAAAATCAGTGGGTGTATCTATTGCACCGTGGGGTGCACCAAGTTCTCGTGACTGTGGCTTCTCGGCAAACATCTGCAGGGGAAGGCGCAAGGACAGGCCGCGTGTGCTGTGCTGTGTCTCTCAGCAGTCCCGGGGCTGTTTTCTCGGCATGTGTGTGCGGATCGGTGCTGCCCCGGGCTCAGAGCTCTGTGCGCAGAAGCAGCTTTGCTTGTCTCATGTTTTCAATCACTGCGGAGAAAGCACTGCAAATACTAAGGATGACAGGGAAGATTCCTATGTCTACACAGCTTAAGGTCAGAAATTAAAGCCACTCTGGATAGCTAGACTTCTAAAAGGTCTTTAAAAAAATCTTTTTTTCAATTTTAATGAGTTGTTTTGACTAGCTATTTTGTCTCAGCAACAGGTGTTGACTGCAGTTAGTGATTGGCTTCTAGAAAACATTCAGACACTGATTTAGGAGAAACTTTTTTTTTTTCCCCTCCTTTCTCTTGGACTATTTTGTTAACTCCCATTGGTGGCAAAAGTGTACATTATGCTGTGTTTTAATCGATACTCCAGTGTCAGAGTGCCACTAGAATACACCAGTTCACCTCATGGCGTTTGTGGGGGGTACAGATGCTCTTTTCTGCATTCTGCAGGTGTCCTGTGAGGTTCAAAGCTTTGAGTGTCAGACAAAAGTCTGTGTGCTGCTGGAGTGGAAAAACTAGAAAAGACGACTGTGAACCCAGGTCACAGGATTGTTGTTAGCCTGCTTGTCTGTGGGAAGAGGTTTGTTCTGTTACCCACAGCTTCTGAATCTGGCTCATCCCAATTCGCTATAATCTGGGGATCAAGACTTCAGAAACATAAAGTTCTCTAAGTGTTATTAAAGTGGGCAGCCAGGAGAGGGGAGTGCAGAGACATCAACCCTTAGGAATGAATTCCAGTCCTCACAGAGTATGTGTTTTTAAACTTTGGTTACCCCTAGGGCAAGAAGTACTGAAACAACTTCTGTGGTTCGGGGTATGAAGCACAGCAGCAGTGCACTCAAGCCTGTAAGTGCCTTGAACCGAAGCAGGTGGGGTTTTGGGGCCAAACTTCCACGGCATTTGGAACTCCACCAGCAGGCTTCAGGCACTGAGGACAATCTCCCCATACTTTACTGCTCAGTTCTTCAGAAGTATTCAGCAATGGTTTTTCCCAGAAGGCGTTTACACTAAATTTACTTCATTCATGTTTATAAAGAGCTTCAAGCAGGTTTTACTGCAGAAATAGATCCAGCATTTCTCAAGATTCTCTTATACCCTCTTCCTTGAACCACATTTGTCTGTATAAACTTGAGAGGGCTAAAAAGGGGTCAGTAAAGTGCCCATTTCACTCACAGGTCGAAATGTCTTCTGGTTCGTAAGCATACATCCTGTTCCCATATTTGCCAGTTAGATCAGCTCGAACTGTCATCGAGGGATCTTGAGGGAGGAAAAAAAAAGTACAAGATATTAGCAACTCTGGCTTTGTGAAGTGGGGCGGTGGTGGATAGTTTTGTGAGGATAAAAGCCTTTTAAAATGGTGGTGTTGGCCTTTTCATGGCTGGAAAGGTACATCTGGAAGCACCAGGCTTTCAGCAGCTGTACGTTAACGAAGTCTACTTCTGAAACTCATCACGAGCAGATCCTCTACACACAAGCCTCGTCTGTTGGCTCAAGATTATTGCCCATTGTCCCCTTTGTACCCAGCAGTTTGATGGTAAGTTTGCCTTTTATATAGTTGTTGGTCACAGTTAGTGATGGGCCTTTCCTCTGCCCTTGGACAGAGCGTTTGTCATTCATCTGAGGACAAGCTGGGAGTAAGAGACTGTATTCAGATCTTGTGGCACGTAGGCAGGACCAAACTCTTAAAGGATATATGTTAGCAGTTAATAGCAGAGACATGCTGTTCATTTCCACTAGTGGAATGAGACTGTCACAGTCCTGTTTTTAAAAAGATGGTAGTAGTTTTGTGTACCTGACTTAAGCTCTGATTGCTAAACAAGTACACTGAAATAAGGCCCAATTTTGATTTGTGTCGTTAAGCTGTTCACTTTGAAACTCTGGGTTATTTCTCTAGCTTCAGCTTCCCTGACCCCAGAGACTCACCCACAAAGAGGATCCGAGGGACGTAATAGCCATCAGGCGCCATGTTGTCATCGCTGCTGGAATGCTGTTGGAGTTAGATAGCCTCTTAGTGACGGGTAACTGTCCGAGCGCTAGAAATGGCCTGAATCAGCTGAGCTTGCCTCATCTACCAACAACTAACAATTCCAGTGTGATCAAATAGGGACTTTCCCTGGTCTGTTCAAGCTGTCCCCTCCTAGATGCTTGGGGATGAGGACAGAAACCCCAGGCAGGTAACTTGGAAAGCCTGATGACCGGGTACTTTTTCCTTGTATCGGAACACTACCTGTGGTTGGAATATACAAAATGGTATTTCCATACCAGTAAGTATGTGTACGTGTGCATGGCAGTGTTTCCCTGCCCTCTCTCCAAGGAGGAACTGTGTTGGTGTTTTGCAAACCCTGTTGTACATCCCCAGAGAAGTGGGAGAAAAAAGAGAATTTCAAATACAACTTCAAAGCTTTTAATATGGCTTATTCCTCTCCCCAGTAAGCATTTCAATTAATATTTTAAAATACAAACTTACCACCAGATTGAGCATGATAAAGTCCTCCTGAGCCATCTGCTGGATCTCTGGGCTAGAAGCAAATGCTTTCCTTAAAGCTAAAAGAAAGAGAAATATATTGGGTGGGAAAAAAAATACCTGGATCACTGCTTTTCATGGGTTTGCATCGTCTTATATTGATCCTAAATACTCCAGTAAATGACCAGCACCACTTTCCGATCTGCACGTGTCCCACAAAGTGTGGAGGTAAAATGCAAAAGACGTTTAGTCCTTGAGAAACTGAAATGCTGGTGTACAGACGTATTTCCTTCCCAGAGGCTGAACAGGTTGTGAATGCATATGGCTTGGCTTTATTTGGCCGTCTGTGGCCCCACACTACAGAGCGTGCAAATTGTCTGCACAATTTATGCTGTATGTGTTTGGGGGAACAAATACTTACAGAAGTTTCATAAGACATGATGGGGCCAGACTGCCCTGACAAACCTCACTTTGTTCTTGATAACTGAGGAGGTTATCAAGTGATAGTGAGTGGTCTGACACACTTTTTGGCAGGAGGCCTCATAAGAGGAAAGTGTGTAAAACAGATGGTAGCAGATGTACTTGCAGGCCAGAAGATGATTTGAGCTTTCCAAGGCTGTAAACTGTTGCACTACTAAGGTTCTTGCCTGTAGATGAAAGTACACCGTTAAAGGCATGTTGCAGTCCCTGTGAATCGGTGAATATGAGGCTACAAAGATAATTTTCCTGGTGTCTGACTTTCCCTGTTATTCAAAGCCACAGTATAAAACAATGCAATGGAGGCAGCACAATGCCTAACCTCGCTAGCTTGACACGGTCTACTTTCAGGGCCTCTTTCTGAGAGGATACAACTTACCCAAGCTTTATAATCACACAAGCTGATGATTTCCATGCTTGCTGGGGCCCAGGACTGCAGTTGGGAATAGGCAGGAAGGAGAAATGACAGGAGATCAGGGGTGGAAAAGAGGATAAAGTAGGAAAGCTTGGTGTCTACTTGCTTGTTTTGTAGCCAGGGAAGTTTTGACCCAGAGCGTGTTAACTGCCCAGAAAAACTTTACAACTGTTTTATTCCCCAACCTTCTCAAGGGTCCCCAGTGGATTTATTGTCTCTCCACCTTTCTCTGCATGTTCTGGAAAGGCTTAACACCAAGTGCTCAAATGCTTTTTAAGGAATGAGCACTGACAGATTTGGGTCCCCCAGGTGTTTTGGAAGGGTTTGCTTTGCTCACCTTGGCTGTAAGGACACTCTTCCAAGTGGTGAATAACCATCAGTGGCTTCTTGCTGAAATGACATTGCGGGAAAGGAGTGGGGAGGCAATTCAGACCTTTTACAGACCGCATTTTCAAAATGTTAAGGCACTGAGTTGCTCCAGGGATGTATTTACATTGTGAGAGCAATAGCAGCCGGGCTAGTAGGGAGCTGTGAATGCAGCCACGTACAGAGGGGCGTATCACTTGAGAAGGTAACAGTGGAGGCTCTGTAAGGGCATTTGCTCATCTCCCAGAAAGTAAGCTCTCACCAAAATCTTGTACAGCCTCAGTACCGCACAGCAAAATACAACAAGGCACAGTCTGAACATCACGTTAGAGCAAAGCTTTGTTCTGTGCAGTTAAACATATGAACCAAAAGGCATAACAAGAATTGAGGATTACCTGTGTTTTGATCGTGCTAAACCTTCTTCGTATGTCTGTGCCCATTCAATGTCATCTCCCCAACCTGTTGAGAGCACCCTTAGTTAATTTGCTGGTCAGTATGGATGAGGATGTTCTGCTGAGTGGGGAGCTGGAGCCGCACATGTAGTCGGGTGGCACAAACTAGGCACCTTCCCTCAGGGTGTCCAGACCCTCAGGGTGGTTTGTGGGTACCAGGAGAGCCCCAAGCAGAAAGGTGCAAAGAAACGCATGATAGGGAATGGGGGTGAAATCCCAGCCTTGCTAGGGTTTAGGTGGTGGATTAACATTAGACAGGTATTTCCAGCCGCTCAAAAGCTGGAGCCCAGTTTCTCACTGAACCCATCCACCCTCCCAGAGAGCTGAACCAGGCTTGCTCCTTGCCTATGGCTTCCTGCAATAAGGGATTGCTCCACAGGCTGGGGGCTAGGGAGGGTAGGGATGCAAGAGTGTTTTTGGCATGAGGTGCCTGGCTCTTGCTTGATGGAGCAAAGCTTGGACCTGAGTCTGGAGCCCCTTCCAATGGCTACAGCACCCTGCTCATGTCCTGCATCACCCAAAGGAGACCCCAGGGAGGAAGAGCGTGTACCCGCTGCCTGTGCCTGACCTATGATGCTGGCAGGAAAGCGGACAGCAGAGGGGTTGAGCTGGCTGCAGCTTGGCTGTGTGACTATGGTCTCCTGCGTACACACCATGCCTTTATAGGGCTAGGGGCTGCTGGTGGGGCTGCCTACTGAGCTCAGCCTCTGCAAAGCTGATCCAGCAGCTGATCAGCAGCCGGTGTAACAGCCTGGCTCTTGGTTCTGTCCCCAGCCCAGGTTTGGAGCAAAGCACCTGTACCTGTTCCCAAGCACAGAGCATGAGGTCTTCTCCCTTGCTGAACGCACCAGTGCTCTTGGCCATGGTGGAAATGGCACTTGGATATATGGGTGGAGCTGCACACTGGCTACTGTGACAGGGAAATACAGGTGCTTCAGGACTGCCTTAAGCATCCTAGTCACTCACCTCGAGAGAGAGTCTGTGGGGTCCTTATCTGAGCTGGGCTTTCTTCCTCTTCATCAGGGTGCTTCTGGATTTTTTCCTGTGCAGCAACTGTTAAGCCATTGCAGAGAAGGAGGGAACACAGGAATGGAAAGGTATGCATGCTTCTGGCTGGCAACAACAGAGAGAAGGGACCAACTGAGGCAGGCAGAACCTGACAAGACAGTCTCATAAAGAGCCATTTACTTGCAACTGGTCTCTCACCTGGCAGCTCCTGCTGATGTCTCGACAGCCGTGTCCTTGCTGCAGCCTCTCCCGTCTGGCCCAGGTAAGGCAAGGTCTCTTTATACCTCTGTATTTGCACAGTAGCTGGGTATGGATGTCAGCTGAAATTCCAGGATATCCTGCTCCTGCCAAGGTGCAGAACAACCTTTTTATAAAAGCTTTCTTCAGTCAGCCCAGCAACATGCGTGATTGTAATCAAGGTATATTGATTTATGAAAGCATTTGCGCAGAGTTTATGCTAGACACACCTATCTCCTTGGGGGTCGACTGTGGGTCTCCAGGTACAGTGAAGTCTCCCAGAGTCAAACTGAGAGATACAGAGAGGATGCATACACCTCTCTTGATACTCTTCATACTAAGAGTAGTGCAGAATGCACATTCCTGTAAGGAAAAAAAAATACTAAAATAAGAAATCACAATGTAAACAACATGATATGAACTGAACCACGTAGCAGTAACAGGGAGCAGCAGCCATGCAATGAAAGGGCCATGCAAGGATATGAGGCATAACTCTATGGGATAAACAGGGCTTGTGTCACAGCCTAAGGAGATGGTCTTCTCCTATCATCAATTTTAAGGAAGTAAACACCACCTTTCCATGCAGGGTTGATAGCTCTTTGCAAAACTTCTGCTGTATCGAGTGAAAAAGACCATAATTTCCATTGTGGAACCAACCACAGGCCTGTTAGGAAATCCTAGCTCTGCTTCCGTACACAGTCATACTGTGGTCTTTGTTTCTATCTGCTCTGTTGTGCTGATTAAGAGAAAGGCTCCTTGTGAGGACCCCCTTATGGTGTCCCATAGGGTGGGCTTTAGGGTATCATATGGGCTCAGGAGGTCACGGTAAGGTTTTAGAAGGGCTGGAAATATTACGTCCCCTGTGTTTCTAATGCTTGGTTACTCAACCAGAGGAAAGCTTGTTGTAATGCTGTTATGTGTGAATGCCTTTCCTTGGCACTTTTTGAAGAAGCAGTGTTTGCCTGTATTTAAGGTCCAGCAGGACTTAGACTTTCAACTTCAGTGCTTGCTTCTGTTGCCTGAATGACAACAGCCCAGGGCTTTTTCCCAGCTAGACCCTGGGGCTGGTGATGGCTGTGGTCACAGAAGGGAGGCAAACCCTTCTTCTTTGGAGCCCTCAGTGCAAAAGGAGGGGTTAGAGCCAGCACAGCTCATGGGAAAGGAGAGACCCCCTTATTTCCTTTGACTTGCCCTCTGTTCTCACTTCCTCATACCTTTTCATTGAGCCAGTGAACCAGCTCCTAGGTGTGGAGGGTCATATATATATATATACACACACATATATATATACACACACACACACATATATATATATGAACCAGCTCCCAGGTGTGGAGGGTCATATATATTCTTATACATTACTAGTGGTTTTCATCTACCTCCAGTTCACTTGCAAAGTGAAGAGGCAGTATCCTGACCCAGAGTGTCACAAAGCAAGCTCAGGAGCGCTGCCAGTGACTTACAGCACATTGCTAGCTCGAGGCTGAGGATTACAGTGGATAGAGAGTTCCTGAAACATGCAAACATCATGCGTTTCTTGAACCAGAATAGTACTGCATGAAATCTGGATATAAATTGCACATAGAGGTTGAGTTGTGCAGATGAAGATGGATGGTCATTTCAGTAATATTCAAAAGCTCTGCTTATTTGCAAAACTAGACTATAAAAATGCAAGTATGCTGCTGCGCTCTGAATGACAAGCTTTTCTGATTACAAGAGAAATAAAAGCTGGCATGGATGGCTTTAGCAGAAGTTGGCAAAAGGAAACTAGCACACAGACAAAATTTAAAGAAAAAAACAGGGGGTGGATCCAGAGAACAAAGTGACACTTTGTAGAGGCCCAGCTCTCATGAAAAGTTACTGCTTTCAATTTCAGCTATGGCAGGGCAGATCAAATAGGTGCACACCATAACTGAGGGCATGATATGCTACATGGCTTCAATAGACTCAAGAGTGTTTCTCCTGATAAAAGAAATCTGATTGTGTACCATACGCCCATTAATGGCAAAAATTCTTTTTATATGATGTAACAGAATAAATCAAATGAGCCTTTCCATTAACACTCCTTGGAGTAAACCTGTTGCAGCTTCCTGGTTGCTTATTGTGCTTTGGGTCTTATCCAATACACCAAACACAACTAGCCAAACCAAATTTATGCTAGGGTCTTGAATGGTCCCTCCACTCAATATCTTAAGTAGCTATAGAATCCGTACTGAAGTGATCAAAACCAGCACGAAACATCTATTTAGGAAACCATGTGGCTCTGCCTGTCTAGTTATCTCTGCACAAAATGTATTTAAGGTGTGTTTATCAATTGATTGCTTTCATATCTGAAAACATAACTCACAAAGGTAATTCACCTCATTTCTCCCTTGCTTTCCACAATGCAGCGCTCCTGAGACACAGCATCTTTTTGTCACCTTGAGGATGGGAAGGCTACAGCAAGCCCGCTTCACCCTGATCCAGGCAGGATCAGCTAGCGAGCTGTGTCCGTAGCTCTGGGACATGTCTCGTGAGCTGGGTTGTTGCTGCATGGCAGAAGCAGGGCAGTGGAGCCTCTGCGGAGCTGGGAGTTCTACAAATACGTCTCATGGCAAGCAGTCCCGAAATGAAACAAATACCAGGGGCCATGCCAAGCCCCAAAAGAGGTATTTAAGAGGCCAGGACCTCAGCTGGCAGAAAAAATGTTTGCTGAGATTCATCCTGTATTCAAAAAACTAAAAAGGTGTAGAAGATGCCTATGACTGTGTATTACTTGTCACCAGGTAGCGTCGTAGAAAGAAGTTCCCTCTGCCGTAGACTTTATTCTATTGGATGTGGTTCAGGTTTTGAAGTGCAGTCTCTTTGACGAGAGATGCTGAGCACTTTAAAATGTCTGTCTACTTCGTTACAGTACCAGATTGTAGCCAAGCAGTCACTAGCATCTGTCAGTGCGTTGCAGTGGTGAGCCGGAGCCCAGCTGCCCTGGCGAAGACGGAATCTGTGCTGGAGATCTCTGTCCAGCACATGGGAAAGGAGAGGCGTAGGTTCAAGCAACTGGTGGCTGAACCTGCATTTTGCAATCGGCAAGCCCAAAGTTTCATGGAATAAAATGACTTTTCTTATTGCAAGCGCTGGCTTAGCAATGCAGAGCCAGCAATGGGGAACACCCTTGGTGTCAAATGCCAGCTTTGTTCTCCTTTCCAAACTGTGTAAGTTCCCTATCATTGACCTTTCTCGCAGTTGGAATTAAATAGTGAATGAAAATGAGTAATCATTAGCTCCAGAGCTGCAGTCACCAATTTCTTCATGGCTTACTGGTGGGAGGACAGCTAAATAATGACACAGAACACAGGGAAAATCTCACTGGTTTCCATTTTGCAGGTTGTCGTGGTTTCAGGTCAGCTCAGTCGGTAACAAAGCACCACGAAGCCGCTCGCTCACCCCCCACCCCCTCGCCTGGCCACGTTGGGATGAGGAGAAAATACAAAGGCAGGCTCGTGGGTCGAGACAGGACTGGGAGGGATCACTCCCCACTTATGGTCATGGGCAAAAGACAGGCTCAACTTGGGGAAGAAACAAAATCAATTTAGTTTACTACAAATCAAAACAAAAACAAAACACAAGGGTATTAGGAAGGGAAACTAAACATCAGAACAACCTCCCCCCACCCCTCCCGCCTTCCCGGCTCAGTTCCACTCCCGATGATTTCTACCTCCTCCCCCTGGCGGCGCAGGGGAACAGGGGATGGGGGTTGAGTCAGCTCGCCACACATCGTCGTTGCCGCTTCTTTCCTCAGGGGGAAGATTCCTCTCTCGTTCCCTGCTCCAACGTGGTTCCTTTCCGCGGGCTGCAGTTCCTCACAAACTTCCCTGGTGCGGATCCTTTCCGCGGGCTTCAGTTCTTCCCGAACTCCCCTGGCGCGGGTCCTTTCCGCGGGCTGCTCTCCCGTCTCACACTGCTTCAGCGCGGTTTTTACCATGGGGTTACGGCCACCTTCGGGAGCCTCCGCTCCACCGTTCACCCCCATGGGCTGCAGGGCCATCAGCCTCCTCAGGCGCCTCCTCCTCCCCCTCCACTTCCATGATTCCAGTGTCGGCAGCGATGTTCCTCTCAGGTTTCCCAACCCCACACTACCGGTTCCCCTTCTTAAATATGTTTCCCAGAGGCGCTACCACCGTCACTCCCCGCCTAGAGGCGGGTCCGACATTTTGGCGCGCGGGTCCGACATTTTGGGGCAGTGAATTCTTCCAGCAACTTCTTAAAGGGACCGCCTCTGCAGCCCCCCTCCCCTGCCACCAAGGAAAACAGCACCACACAAACCCATAACACAGGTGTTGTCCTAAAAGGTAATTGCATGAGCCCAAGGGAACTGTGTAAGTGGTCCCAGGTGGGAGCTCTGCTCACTGTGAAGTCCCATCCGTGGAGCCTGCTTTCTGAAACGTTCACAAGAAGATGCCATGTCCAAGTCTCTCTGGTATGGCCACGCCCAGTGAAAATGGCTAGTTTTCCACTGCAGTAGAGTTGTGCTATTAAAGCAGCAGGGAAGAGAGGACACAGTCACAACCCATAGATTTCCAAGGTTAAAAAATTGCCAGTGTGGCATAGAGTGTGGATTCATTTGTCTGAGTTTGTCAGATAAACCTGGGCTGCTGGTGGATCATGACTGTTGCCCACCTAAGTGGGTATATAGATAAGGCCCCATGTAAGGAAACTGGCAAGCAAACTATTGCTATTGTCAAGAGAACCAAGCTCAGGACTTTAGGCTGGACACCAATTTTTCTGAACAATTTTGGAAGCCAGAGATCATATTTATGGTAAATAGTAAATATATGTAAATTGGTCTTCTTGTAAAAGAATATAAATTGCTCTCAGGGAGTGCAGTACACACTCCTTGAAGTTCTGTAACTTTGACAACCACACTTCTCATGTGGAGATGCTGTGTGGCAAAGCTGGTATCAGTCCTGGGGTTGGTGGCAATAGGACAGGAGAGAGATCCTTCACAGAATAAAGCATGGCCAGAGATGCAGACAGTACAGACTTCTACAGAACTCTATGGCAGCTATAGGCTATTTTAAATCTACGTTTTCAAGGTATCTTGCAGAACCTGCCAACCAAATATTTCAGGCCTGTGTAGCATCAAAATACAGTTACTTCAAATCATCTAGGAGCAAAGATGTACAGCACAACAGTAGTTTGTGTTTCACCAGTTTCCTGCTGATCTTCAAAAGCATACTGTCTTCACAGTGATTTGAACCATACATTTTATATGTTTATCTGATGGGCTGGGAGTAATATTGATGGTTGATAATAATCCAAAATGTGTGGTACGGCTGGACAAAATTCCAAATTCCACATTGGCTAGTACCTCAAAAGGCAAAACATGGCTGTTAGAGGGTGGTAGTAATTTAAAAGGCAAACAAACCCACAGGAGAGGGGATTAGAGAGTTCAAGAGCGTGTTGAGAGCGGAAGGCTGTCTGCCAAGCAAATGCCATTGTTTCCATGTCTCAGGCTCTTTCCGTGGACTTGGTTTGGTTGCTGTTCTTGATGTTAGGGTAAGGGGTACCGTGTGAATGTTTATTTCTGCCTGAGGAACTGATTTTAATGTAAACTTCCCAAATCCTGTGCTGTGGAGATCTTTGGGGGAATCCCCACTTGGTTTAGAATTCTGCACAATTACAAACTGGTTTCCTGTTATCTCTTTTTAAAAGTCTTAAAACTGAGGAACCCAGTGAAGCATGAAAACCTGCTAATATTTATCATAGTCAGCAACAAAAATCTTGTTCTAAGATAATGCAGTCAGTATGTTGTTCTATGTTACTAATGTCCCAGTACCGGTTTCCTCACATCTGAACTAGATGTGTCGCTGACTGAGACAGACAGTGGGTGCTTTCTGTTGGCAAGCTGCATCTATATTTTACGGCGGCATTTGGTAGCTCAGCTGATAGGGGTTGGAAACTGCATGTATACATGTCTGCACTTAAGCTACTGAGTTCATACGTTTGAGACTGAAGATAGTATCCTGCTGTTTGTGGTATGTAAAAAGAAATGGAGGTAGGGTGGTCTACATTCCTAGCTGCTCGGCCTTGAATATTTGGCCAGCAATATGTACCACAGTGCTTTCTTGCTGCTTTCCAGCCTATTTCTGCAAAGAAGTTCTGTATTAAGTCAAACTAGTGGCTGGAAAGGTCAGTACCTTCCTCTGGGAGGAAGCAAAGGCTGGAGAAAAAGGCAGTGTGCGTTCATTTCTATTCCTGCTTGCGGTGGTGGTGAAGTGCTCAAAACAGCAAGTTTCTGTGCCACCCTTTTGGTGTTAGGATGGCTTTTGGCACATGTCGAAGATCTGTGAGTCTTCTCTTGAGCCATTTGGTATGTTGCTTTGTCTGTTATTGGTGGTGTGTGGTCAGCTGAATTTCCTACTGACATCTTCAGGAGGATTGGTCTCAGCTTGCCCAGTGTCTGTGAAGAATTCTAGTCCAAAGTTCCTCAAAAAGACTAGGTCTCCAGACTAAACTTAAAGCTATCTGTTTTATGGTCTTAGGGTATTTTTTCTATTCCAATGCCTCCCTTTAGGTCCACAGGGATTCATGGAGCTTTTGGTTCTTCAGTTAAATTGAGCTGTGCTTCCTCATGGTACTACCTCTTCAGCAAAATGAGCATGCCAAAGGCCAAATTGAACAAACCCCCTGAGATTCCTTCTCAGGCATCTCAGACACTTCATAAAGAGCTGGTGGCAGACATCCAGATAAACCACATGATTCCAAAATAAACAACCCGCTTCCCCAGAGCGGCTTCTTCCCAGTCTTCTTGCTTCCTCTGAGACTTCTTCCAATGCCCTTGGATGTAGAAGCTGTCAACACCTCCTCTTCTTCCCAGGCTCACCAGATCCTGTAGTCCCACTCCCAGTCCTGTCTGGGAATGTCATCAACCCACCACTGTGTCGGGCTGGGGGAAGACAGAAATCGCTTCACTGCAACCATATGCCCACAGTAGCCCAGGTGTAATTACCCAGTCAGTGTGGAAGCTGTCTGCTTCCCTTCCTCTGCTGAAAAAATAACCTCTTTCCTTGCCTGAACTAATACCAGATAAATTTGCTTTGTAACGTCTTTCTTTTTGTTCCCAAATCTGATTCATTCTTCTAAGATTGTTTAGCAAAGCAGGCGAGCTGGAGCTGTAAGTTGAAGCACAACGGCATAGCCCCCATGCAGTCCTGTTGGAAGTTCAGCTTTCAAACACTCATGGTCATGACTGGCCAAGCAGAAAAGCAGTATTTTCTTTCTCAGGTTCCAGGGAGATCGGCAGTAACGTGGAGGCTGGGGCATAGCCAGGTTTTTGCTTGTCTATGGGGGCTGCGACGGGGGGAGGGTGAAGTGGGTTGCAGGGAGTGTGTAGTATGCCTGGTGGGAATGGCCCTGCAGGAGCTGAGGGCGGTGCTGGGGGTCCTGTGCTTTTCTTTAATGGCCGTGGCCTGGCTTTGCTAGGGAGTGTGATGCGGGATGGGGCAATCCTGACATTGGCTTCTTCTCCCCTATGCATCACTCTTACTTCTAATTCTTTACTTCAAGAACAATTAAAAAAACCCCCAAAGCCTAACACCAAAAGGTACAGCTGAAGTTCCTGAGCACTGTTTATCGGCTGATTATTCAAACAAGGGGCTGGGCTGTGACTGGCTGCGTGGGCCAAGAGGCTTTGGGGCCGATTCCAGGGCTCTTCCCTCAGGCCCAGGGCGGGGGAGGGCAGGGCCTAACCAGGCTGCCAGGCTGGTTGCTATGGCCGCGCTGAGCCTAGCAACCGCCTGCCCCTGCTCTGCGCTTGCGCAGTGAGGCGCCCTGTGCCGCGGGGCAGGCCGGGACTGCTCGGAGCCGCCGCCAGCAGCTGCGGCGGCGGCGCGGTCCTGTCGCCGCCGCCGCCGCTATGAACGAAGCGGTGGTGCGGCGGACGCAGGAGTCCTTGGGCCGAGTGATCCGCAAGCCGCCGCTGACGGACCGGCTGCTCAGTAAGCCGCCCTTCCGCTACCTGCACGACGTGATCACCGAGGTGGGCCGGGAACCGGCCTGCGGGCCCGCTCCGCCGTTGCTAGGCAACGGGGCCTCCCTGCCGGCTCGGCCGCCCCCTGGCGGGCGGGGGGGGCGAGGGGGTGGGCCAGGCGCGGGGCTGTGGCGGGGGTCGCCCGGGGGCCCCGAGCGCTCCCTCACCCGGCAGGGGGGAACCCCGTCACGTTCCGCGGGGCTGGGCGGCACAGGCGGGTCGCTGCTGCGGGGGGTACGCTCCGAGTAGCAAGTAGATCCTCGGGGTTTTAGGGCAGTGAGTAAATCTCCAGCTTTTTTAGGGTAGTAAGTGAAATCTCAGGGGTCTGGGGGTTGCTGGCGGTGGTTAAGATCCGAAGAGGGGTCTGACTCTTTTCGTCAGTGTGCTGTGTGCTTGGTCTTTCATGAAGCCTGCTAGTAGGTTGTTTTTCCACCTCCCGCTTAAAAAAACCAAAACACAAGTCTTAACTTCTACATTTTCTGAGCTGCTGCTTTCATATATAGTCACATGTAAGGAAGTCAATAAGGGAATAATGTAGGGCTGTGTTTAAAATGCATATGCTCGTGTTTACGTTGTGAATCTCCTGGATTCACCGTTCATCAAGGTTAAAGATGGAATTAAATGGGAAAGAAGCCTGAGCTGTAAGCAAGGATTAAGTCTCATTGTTCCAGAGCTTGTTCAGAGACGCAGCAGACCTCTGAACCTGCTTTAGATATAGTTCTAAACAAGGTATCATCTCTGAAAGCAAATAAGGCCAATGTAATTTCTATCGTCACACCAGTTTTATTGAACAGAGGCCTGCAAGTGTTTTTAACTTACTCCTTTTCTTCTATTTTTAAGGTAATTAGAGTGACAGGTTTTATGAAAGGACTTTATACAGATTTCGAATTGAAATCAGATAACGTTAAGGTGGGTATGAAACTTCCTTACTTATTTAGCTTTAATATTAGTGTTCTTTGAAACTTGCCACAAGGTACTTCTGGTCTTTTCTGTGTTTGCTGTCAAGTACCTGTCTTTAGTTTTATGAAGAAATTGTAAAAGCTATTGCCTGTTGGTTATATTATGCAATGCATGAGGTGGACACCCATAGATTGCATTTGTGGGTGTGACACAAAGAAGATGATGTGTGTAGAGAACTATTTCTGTAAAGATCTCAAAACAGTGAGGGTTAATCTGTGATCAGATCTAGGTTTCCAAAATACTATTGTATTACAGATGAAAAGAATCATTATGTAGCAAGATTGTCTTGAAGTAGTTAGGCATTGATACAAACACTAGAAATCTATATACAGCTTTTTAAAGAGTCTTGTGGTCTCTCAATGGAATGTATTGTTTTATATTTATTACTTTATATATGTGTGTCTGTACACACATACAGATATATATATATACACTGTATACATACAAACAGCAAATAATCTTGCTTAATGTCCCAACGCTTGCTGAGGTATTAGTCTAGTATATGCATTCCACAATAGGTTTATTACAGTATTCAAATGGCTAGTTACCGAAAGAGGAGGTTAATGTTATTACTGAAAAATGCTTTTCTTAAGTACAAGGGTGACTTTAGTCTCTGTTTGCTGCTCTTCTACTGTCTGCCTCTGCTGAGCTGATGCTGACTTCTCCAACTACTGACTTGATGGGAAACTTTGGTCTCTTATTTGTGGCAAATAACGCAGTGTTTGTATGTTGCTAGTTAGACAGCTACATCTATTGGTGATTGCTTAACATGGCAACTGAAAGTATCAGGTCTATGAGCCTGGCTTGTCATCCATACAGCCAATTGTATGGATGTTTTATGTACTTCTTGCAGCTAATTATCGGTCTGATATGTATGTTTATTTCTGTGACTGTTCTTAGTGTTGTTGGGATAACCAAAATTAAGTTATTTATGCAATGGATTGTTGTTTTTGCTGGTACTGTCCCTGTTGAAACTTGTCAATAATTTCTCTGCTGAAGAGCAGCTTAGCACATGTTGCCTCTCGGGAGAGCACCATGCATTTTATTCATGGATCGAAAAAGCAGATGTCTTAGCAGCTCCCGAGTAGGTCTTTGTTTGCATCTACATACTGTGATAGCTGTGAAGTTGTGCCAATCTTGAGTACCTCTCTGCGAATTTCCTTCACAGTCTGTGAGATCGTGGTTTTCAAGAGTTCAGGCAGAGGAGGTAAAAATGCTGTAGTGTCGGGGAAAACATCTCTAGCTGTGTTCCTCTGCAAAACACTGGTCAGGAGAAAGACTTGGCTCTCTCTGGATGCTTCCTTACTCTGATTTCAGTTGGATTTGTAGAAAATCAGGAGGGTGATCGTTATGCAGAGACCAAAACTAACCACAGAGAGCTGGAGTCTGAGAGCAGAGTCCATGTTGTGAATAGCTGTGTATATTTCTATGCAAGGGTGATCTGCTTTATGTAACTCTAGGGAATGATGCGCATCTGGCATGATGATCTGGCAGTAGATGCACAGACTTGGAATGGGCAGGATGCTTTCAGAAAAAAGAAAATGGTTGTACCCACTGTGAAATAGTCCCAGTGCTGTAGTCCACAGTCTGCTTGCTGTGGGCTGGGAAGAATTGACAGGTGCTTTTTGCAAGCTGGCTGTGCTGTGCTGTTGCAGATAATGAGGTGCACAGACTGAAATGACGAAAGCTCAAAGCTCGTGGTCCAGCCTCTGTAGTGGCTGGGGCTGGCACGTGGTCTGGACATCCCCTTACATGCTATGCGGTGTCATGCACACATACATGCAGCAACTGTCTTCATTTTTAGTTTCAACTCACCTCTCCTACCTGGACATAGCAGTGGGGTCCTGAAGTAACCACCATTTCTTCAGTGCTACCTTTTATGTCACCACTGTTGGGATAATACATTCTGCTTGGATAGCTGGTCCCCTCCTCCTGCCCAGAAAGATGTGGGAGGCAGGCTGGAAGCATCCCACCAGCCAAATCTGGTCTGCAGAGCATGCATGTGGACCTCGCTGAGTTCTAGTTTGTTTCAGGGATATGTAGTCATAGCAATCAATTGGAGAGAGATGTAAGGGGAATTTAAAGCACGAGGATTCCTTAATTGTTGGGACTTCTCAGAAACAAATACATGTCTTCTACCAGCTACATTGGATGATACTGCTGTCTGCATGTTTATCAGAAAGGTTCACTTCTTAGGTCTAGTAAAAAGTTGTTCTCTTACAAATGGAAAGATTGGATATCAGGCTTGTTAACTTCTAATCTTTCACATCAGCTTTATATAGATATACACACACACAAAGTCTTTATATCTGTATATAAAGTCCTAGCACTTGAAATAGGGGAAACACCTTTTTTTTTGAAATCTACCCAATAAAAAATATTTTCTTAAGCTCTCGGCACTGTTTCAGATGTTTGTTTCTATTTTGATAGAATTTTATTTACTGATGCAGGTGGGAGCTGTAGATTTCTCATTGGGCTCATGAGGATTTCTTACATGGACAGAACACACTGATAACGTAACTGCTGAAAATGATGAGGGTGTAGGAGGAAATTTTGGACCTTTATTTGAAAACGTTTGATTTAGAATAGTGTCCTGTCTCCTTCCCTAAGTTAATGGGTTGCATATGTCCTTGGAAGGATGGACAACTGTTTTAATAGAAGGAGGTTGCAGTATTTCCTTCCTTTCTTTTTTAATTTTTGAATGCAGGGAGCACTGGTGAGGGTGAAGTGCTCCTGATGTTGTTGGAGACAATCTGAAAATCCCAGCTATGTGGCAGTTGTTTGTTTTAATTCGTTGCGAAGAGCCGAAGACGGGAAGTACCCTGACTCCGGAGACTGTCTTCCCATGCGTTTAACTATCATTTATGTGCTTGCAGGAGAACCCAGTTCTTGTTCATGGAGAGTGGCTCTGGGTCTTGAGATACCATGTGAACAGCTCTGTTAAGCTGCAGTGCCACAGGAATAGATAGTGCTACCAGATGGCCTGTAAAGAGCGTTGGCCTTGTTCACTGTTGCTTTCCTCTGTATCAGTATGTCTGTCCAATTTGATCCAGGTCATTCTAGATCTGTGCACCTGAGATACTCAGACAGTAAGTGCAGTGCAAAATCAGGTGTTTTACTGGATAAATACAACTGCTCCTTTTCTGAATAAACTGAAACGATAGTGGCCCACTTTTCAGTTATCAGTTTGAATGCAGTAGTTTATATTCTTTTGAACTGACACCTATTAAAACAGGCATACAGAATTGTTCTTACATGGGTTTACTTTTTAACACGCTAGTAAAGTACTTTCTTCATCTCCAGTCATGAGCGTAAAGGATGAGTGAGTAGACTTCCGTGCTGGGCTGGTAAATATTCCTTGAATTTTATTATGTTTTATTAATAAAAATCCTTTTATTTTCCCTGCTGAGTATTCTACAGCTGCGGGGACTTCACACCATGATTTCATTCTCTGGGACAGGAACCCTCCTATAAAATTTTACTTGGTGGGGGTTTGTTTATTTTGTCTTTATTTTTTTCTTATAATTTTGCATAATCACTAAAAGACATCATCTCTACTGAAGGGCACTTGGGGAAGGTTGTTTGTAAAGTATAATTATAAAACTAAAACACATCTGGCAATTGTGGAAGTAAAAATATATGCCTGTATCCCTTTCCCACCATCTTTCGTATGTTTTCTTTGCTAACTGTTAAGTCTGGTTTGTAAAGTATGTGTAGAAGCATGTAAGTCCCTCAATTTAGACTCATAATAGTCCCATAATTTCGGGACTTCGGTGCTGAAAAACATTCAGGGCAAGAACTGTCCTTCTAAACAATATCTGCTGTAACAATCCTATTGTGGCTTTTTAGTGATTCTTTTGGTAATACTTGCGTGATTTGTTAAACAAAACTTTTTCTTCTTTAAAATGTAATCCGTGAAAATAGAGTGCCAAGGGTCTTACAACGGTCTCAAAATGCATTGGAGCTAAATGATAAATATATTAAAAAGACAAAGCTATACTTTCACTTTGGTCATTCCAGTTCAATGTTCATCCATTATCAAAGCTGTCATTTCTTAATCAGAAATAAATAGCTAACTACAAATCAGGGGCAGCCCTCCTTCCTGAATTTACAAACTATGTGCTGCTCTAGTTGTACGGATGCTTTCTAAATTATTCCTCCCATCAGAGTTTTTTTAGTCTTTAGGTGGTACACAGAATTATTTTGGAGTCTCAGTATTATTTCTGAATTGCTCTTTTACCAGGATAAAGATGCCAAAATCAGCTTCCTTCAGAAGGCAATTGATGCTGTTGTAATGGTAACAGGAGAGCCACTATCAGTAAAACCAGCGCGTGTTGTGGCTGGACATGAACCTGAAAAAACCAATGAATTTCTTCAAGCTATTGGGAAGTGTTGCTTAAATAAGGTATGACATCACATAATATATTTTATACACGTGGTAATATATTGTCAGAGCTTATTGACACTCCTCTGCTATTTTTAATTACACAAGATAAACGTTAGGTCACCACTTAATAACAACAGCAACAACAACAGAGAGATGGTATATGATCCTTAGTAGAGTTTGAGCCAGGTCTCCATGCAAATATGTTCTGGATATTTTAGTGCTTTTAATGTATACTGTTTTTTATTTTTCACCTTATTCATTGGTCATTTAATAACGTTTATTAGGTTTGAAGAAGAATATGAAGCTTCAGAACTTTTAAAACTTTTGGTTGCAGGCACATTAATTATATGACCAGATGCTGCCACTTTTGACTTTATCTCCTTTAAATTTTCAATCAAATCTAATACTGTAATAAAAGTAATTTTTCTAATGTGCTTTTTTTTTTTTTTACTTTTTTGAATATGGAAATGCAGCAAAGGAGAAATTTGATAACCTGTTAAAAATAACTGCAGCGGCAATTCTTAAATCATTGTTTCATTAAAAGTCATAGGGGTTCTTTGCTTACAGGTGTTAGAGATTTTTGAAATAGAAAGGTATTATCTAAACCCCTTGAATTAATGAGTGTGAAAAAATTGTGTATATTTAACTGTGGAATACTACAGTGTTTACAGGCTGGCTGCAAGTTTAGTTCGGATTATCTTTGATAATCTACTTGTTTAAACTTCTATTATTTTTTCTTGAGATCAGGAAGGGAGAAATTGATAAACATATGCACAGAGACTGGACGAGTTAGAAAATGTGCTTGATGGAACAGCTTTGTAGAATGCTGTGATGAGATTTAATATCCAGAGGGTATAGGCTACCCATCTGAGCCAAGTTAATTATAGCCCCTTGACTTTTATTATGAAACATAAGCTTGGTGTGCATTTTGGAAAAGATTTCCTTCAGTCTCTAGCTTGATACTTTTAGTGCTGAGCTGAGCATGCTGCTTGGAGTTTGGTAGTTCAGGCAAGTGTTGATAATGTGCAGAAGTTTGTGTCCAAGTGTGAAAAGCCACAAAAAATCATAGTTTTGCATTTACAAACGAGGAGAGAATCAGGAGTCAACCCCCAGGGTGAT